>BMAO01023621.1:0-50876 GCA_019973975.1 Trichonephila clavata
TAGTTTAAACATGGAAACAATTATTATTAAAGCCCTTAACCCCCCGTAACGCCCCTTGCGTTTCTAATTTCGGAAAATTCTTTCTTACCTGATGTCTACTCTATCAAAGGAACATGTCTACCAAATTTCAAGTCTGTAGGTTGAATAGTTCCAGAGACTTCGTGATTAGTCAGTCAGTCAGTGAGTGAGTCGCTTTTCTCCTTTATATATATAGATTGGGATTACGAAATACCTGAAAGAATTTTTTAAAGTATAAGTTAAAAATATTTTTTTTAAATTTCTGGCAAAAAATATTTATTGAAAAATTAAGAATTGGTGTTTAGAAATTCCAATAATTTTTATCATATTCTATTACTTAGCAATGAAAAATCTGTCAGTAAATGTCACAAATGCTGCAACATGAGAACAAACTTCTCTTAATCTGAAAGAATGCTAATTTTAAATATAACAGATGAATGCAAACAAGTAGAATTGGACAGTTTCAAAGAACACAAGAGTTTGAATGGCCTATTATAAGAATGGTATGGAACATATTGGAGAATTATTTTTAAAATATACAGCTACCCTCAAAATAATTAAAAACAATGTGAATCTCATAAAATATTAAAATTCATATGTAAATTGAGGAATAAAGATAAGTCATCCTTTTTATTGAAGGAACAATAAAAAGGATTTTGAAAAAACAATATTTACCTTGCCATGCATGTATAATGACCAGTGCTGGAAGCTGAAATCCAGCATTAAAGGTATTTTTTTATATTCAAAGGTTGACTGGACCTGTACTTCACTAATTAAAATAAAAACGATTAAAACATTATTTCTATATACTGAAAGAGGGTTTACTTAAATTTGGATTTTAATATAAAATCTGTTAATGAGTCAATAAGTTGTTTTTCTCCTCAATTGCATTCTCAGATGGCCAATAACTTAGAAAGTTGTGAAAATCGGAAAAAATTCTTGAATTATTTCCCAGTAAACATGGCTTGCAAAATCAAGACATATTCGTCAATAATTGAAACGTCCTGTATAATGTAGAAATTCAGGGCTGAAAGCTAAAATTTGCTGTTGTTGTAAATATCAAATTTCTCATATTCTTGAATAAAGTTATTTTGAATACTAATTAATGTAAATAATTTTATTTGAAAATGTCTATAACATGTATTTGCTTAGATTTTCAAATGCATTTTAATATTTTATTCTTAAATGTTGATGTAGCTAGAATTCTTGAAAATTGTGTATTGAAATTATTAAAATTTTCTCAATGCGTGTATTGTTATAGGAGCCTAATTCATTATTTGTCATGTGTTATTACTCAGCTAATTCTTGCTTACTGCAAGTTAATTATTGATAATGTACTATTTTCTCCACTGATGTTTAAATTTTATAAAAGAAACCCTTTTCTTTTTTAAATGCATCTCTTAAGTGCATTGGAATTTGTTAGCAGCATTTTAAAAATGGAAAGTAATAAATATTTTAAAAAATATTGTTGCATAAAATATTTATTTAAATATAAATTGAAAATTCTATCTCACATGTAAACCAAATAAAATAATGAATATCATTTTAATCTAGATATCCGTCTAATAGTAATACTCTGAAATGTATTTTCACAAACAGCAAACTTTATGTAAATATTAGAAAATAACAGCTAGTGTACATAGATTATTGGTTAATATGAAAGTATTTTTTTCCTTTACAGGTGTATATATTATGATTGATAACAATGCTACCATAAGTTCTTAATTTAAGGTGGTATGGTACCCTAAAAATCATTAAATTGCCGAAATTTTTTTATTGGCCTATTTGATACCTCAAATCTTTTCAAACACGCCTCAAAAATTTCAAAGCTTTACCTGCATTTTTTATCAAGTTATGGAGCAATATTTGATGCTGGACAGCAACTACCACTCCCACATTTCAGATTATCTGCTTGAAAAGATCCTGATAAAAAATTAATTATTTTTCTAATGCGCATCAATGAGATTGACATTATATATGCAGTAATAAATCATTTTAAGAAAGAATTGTGCAATTCATGCAAAAATTTTAGTTTGTGAATTACTTACTGAAGATCAAATGGATTTGGTCGAGATTTCAAAGTTGTACGTGCTTTTTATGATATTACTAGCTTTTACCCGAGGCTCCGCTCGCGTTGACGTCTTTAAATAACTGTCAAAGTCGTAATCATTATCATTAGAAAGTCAATAATATAGTGTAGTAATTTTTTTATTGCTTGACTGGAACCATTAAAATTTAAAAATTCTAAAATTGAGCTTCGTTTTAAAAAACTGAAAACGTAATTTATTATAATAATTAACAACAAATATTCAATAACTTAAACTATTAATATTTTTAAAAATCGAAAGTATCTACGTCTAAATATATAATTCCTCTTTAAAAGAACTCAAAACAGAATATTATTCTAAGGTGCTACTGTATACCATATTATATGTTCTTCCGTCAGTTGCAAATAAGTGAAGATTTGGGCATTGGACACACCGATCAGGCTACATATAGTTTTGCATGGGGAAAACATTGCTTTTCAAAATGCACCCTTGCTATCTGAAATGTGTTAGCTTTGTTAATAGCAACAGTAAAACTGGAAATTGCACTTGTTTGAATTAAAACGGTAGGTCAGTGGGGATACTTGGAATTCGAGGTATGATAACACTATCCTTTTTCATGACATGTGTTCAAATATTGGCACCAAGTATATTCTGCATCAGTTTGTGATCCAAAGCCTCGTTCCTTTACATAGTCGAGGAGCATCAAGATTTTGCATAACTTGTACATTTAGTTTTAATTGAAGTTTATGTGAGGGTACACCCGAAAGTTCAAGTGAATTTAAGAACTCCGTGGGATATGAAGTACTTTGTTCTTTATCCATGATTGTATTCATTGATATATATTTCTTCAATTACCTCCCCCCCCTTCCCCGCACGTCGTTTAAATTTTCAATGTTGATTTTATGGACAATGTCATTGTTAGGCGCCAATATTGATCATGCGCGCAACCACTGATCCCAATTTAAATTTTGCTGCAAGCCCGGGCAAATTCCAACATTTTCGTCCAAACATCCATAACCAATTTTCAATTACGTCTCTACATAATGTTCCGAATCTACGTCATTATGAAGATGCACTCTCATATTCGTTTTCAGAATGAATTGTTCAACATTTCCCCATAAGCTTGAATTCACCAGCAACCATTCCTCCTATAATAACTGTACTATCTCGTAAATCCTGAAGAGTCCGATTAAATGCTTCTATAGCTTTCTTGTGAGGCATCGTACTTTCATCCCACACTAAAAGCTTATATTGTGGAATCATCCTGCCTTGAGAGCTATTTTTTCTGAAATTTCAGATGGGTGAATCTTAAAATGCAAGATTAAGCGATAATTTTAAAACGGAATGTGCAGTGCGACCGTTGGTCAGTAAAATCGCGGCTATACCAGAAGAAGTCATAGCAACTGCTATCTTCTGGGTTTTTATGATGGTCATTAATAATAAGTTTAGCAAAAACGTTTTTCCGGTTCCTCCAGGGGCGTCGAGAAAAAAGAGGCACTAATGCCGGATTCTATTTTACGTAACACTTTGTTCTGGAGTTAATTGAGGGATAAATTCTGTTACTTGATGCAATGCTATAAAATCGTAGTTTAATTCTCATGCAATTTCATTATCAAAGCTATTTCCGTCGACACGTCTAGGACTAATCATTCCAAAATCATGTATCTTCTTCCCAACCATTCTAAAAACCTTTATCGCGTTTCGTTGTAGATGTATTCATTGAAAGGCATATTCGGTTGTTTTTCGTCGCAAAATATCTTCCGCTATGTAGTGTTTGTACTTATTCCAAAAATTCAAAGTAATAAATACTTTCAAAACTAATCAAACTGATCAAAACTACTAAAGTAATCAAAACTTTTATGAAACTGTCAATTAATATTACCATAGAATTTTCAATATCACGCGCGCGCAGTTCGCTAAAACTTTATTTCGTTTCCCTCTTTAAAAAGTGGGAGAAAATTTGCATTAAAATATCTGGGATTGTCGGAATAGAGAACTTCTTAGCCAACTTGGCGATATTTCTCAAAGTTTGAGTTTGACATTTAACAAACGTAACGTAATAAACATTAGACGTTTAATAAAAAAACCATTTAAAAAATTGCTTTTTGTAAAGATGCTAAATTACACTATGTTTCAGTTATTTGTTACAAATGTGAGCGAATTTTTATTAAAATTTCCATTATTGAACAAATGCATAATTTTGCGCCAACTTGGCGGGGAGTCAGCAACGTTCTAGTTCCACATAGTTTCCGTTCTAGTAGGAATATGGAGATAAAATATACCTTATGTTACTCGCTGATAATTTAGCTTTCCACTGGTGAAAGAATTTTTAAAATCGTACCAGCTGTTTCCGAGATTAGCCGGAACAAACAGACAGACAGACAAAAAATTTTAAAATTGATTTTTTTGATATACGTACCGTATATACCTTTAAATGCATTTAGTAAAAAGCTGCTAATTTGAAATTACAAACAGACACTTCAATTTTATTTATTTGTTTAGATTATGAATGAAATTAAAACATCAAAACGGGTTCTTCCAAAGCACAAATACTAAATCTCATTTTGATAACTCAGATAATTAAAAATCTAATTCGCAAGAATAGAAAAACTCTCCCATTTTTATATATTTGTTTTTGGTGATATATATATATCCCATGTGTGCGAGATTCAACACTTTTATTACTAAAATATTTTAAGATATTTATTTAAACAAATGCACATATACAGTTCTTAGATTTTGATGTATTTTACCTATAAATAATTGTTATTTGATTTTGCTTTTAATCGTGTACAATATTTAACATGCGAAGGCTTTTAAAATCATGGAAATAAAAAATAAAGGCATAAACCTCTTTTGCACATGTTGTGCATTAGCTCTGAGCATGGAATTAGCTCTGAAGTGTATTTAATTTTTTTAAATAATTATTAAGATAAATTTTTATGAAATATTGATCTTTCATTCGTTTTTCTTCTATATATTCATTATGGCAGTATACTGTTTAATTGTTCTACATTTGTGCAATTTTTTATGGTAAGTAGTTTTAAATAAGCTAATTAACATTTCATTAAAGTTTCAGACTATTCTATGAATATTATGTCATGCTACTCATGGAATGAAAACTTCAAACTCATATTTCTCCATGTTGAATTTTTGTACATATACTGTTATTCAAAACCCTAAGGCCTTTTTGACAATTGAACTATGGGTTTGAAATTTTTTATAGATGTTCTGAAACGTATGTTTTGTAAAACTGTGCATGTAATTAGCTCTAACATGTTTAGTACTTTTCTAAAAAATTTCAAAATCAAAATTAATGTTTTTTTTTGAGAATTTTTGGAAGTTTAACTAGAAAATAATTAATAAAAAATTAAAGAGCGGAAGCAGAAAAAAAACCATGCACAGTTTTATGTAGTATTTTATAAGGTACTTGGAAAAAAAATTTGAAAGAAAAGAGACATATTTAAAAAAGCCTTAAGGATTTAGAAAATGCTTAAAAAAGTTCAAAATATTTAAATTTTACAAACATTTTGCAACAAATAAAAATTTTTTTTGCATGGAATTATTATTAAATATGAACCTTTATAAAATACAATTAAAACCAAATATTAAAAACAAAAAAAAATTGTGAAGATTTTACCATATTGCCTTAATTCTCTTCTTTTAGGCAACTTTGAATTTAAATTAAATTTTCATTTCATTAAACATACATAAGAGTTTACATAAGAGTTTTCCTTGTTTTGTGACATGATTCCAACACATTAAAAGTAAAGGCAATAATATTTATTCTATAATATAGTAATGATTCCAAACCATTGAAAAATATGCAAATTAAGGAAATTTGTTTAAAAAAAATTTTGATTTATAATTTATAATAATTATTACACAATATTAATTGAAAATATCACATAAGAAAAGGTGTAACAGTCTTTAGAAATTCAATTTAACTATCCTTTGTCTTTAATATATTTTTTACTTATTGAATTACATATAAATTTTAAAAATAGTATGATATATATGAATACTATAGACTGTTTTAAAATACAATTTAAATTTGTAGAAAAATCTTTAAAAAATTACATAATATTAGAGTTAGTTAACATGAAAGTTTTTGATTAATGATAAAAGATTTATTCTTTGATTAAAATGAATTTTATTTTTACAGCAAAATGAATTGCATATAACACACGTAAGAAATTTAATAAATATATAATTCATACATATATGAAGTTGAAAGATTGTTCAAAGATAGTAGCATTTTCAAACACATGCTAAGTAATAAATATTTTTAAAAATATATCATATGTAAGCCAAACAAATATTTCCATACAATGTAAAATAAAATAATAAACAATGTTAAAAACCTGGAATCCTAATAATATTAAAAGATATTTTCAAGAACATCAAAAATGACTTTTTATATGAAAATAGATAATAAATAACATGATTTGTTATTTTCTAATAATTACCAAAAAAACAAAACACAGAAATTCATTTAAAATTTCTGGCAAAACATATGTTTGGAAAAAGCGAACAAGAAGTGGTTTTTTCAAATTCCAGTAATTTTCATCAAATTCAATAAATTGACAATGGAAAACTTTGTCAGTAGATGTTACAAATGGAATTCGTACATACATATCGAAAATTATATACACTAATTAATCTTAAATTAGTCAAAAAGTAACAATTATAAATAATAAAAAGTATTTTACATATAGCTATAATTACTCTTCTTCAAATGAATATGGAAGAAATTTAATCCAATAACTACAAAAAATGTAATATGTAGAAAAAAATGGCGGCAAGTACATGCAGTATCTTAATGAATATAACATTTACCACAAAAACAAATAATTAAAAAAAATTCCGAAGTATTTAATTACTTTTTGTTTTCGTAACCAAGAAAGAAACAAAAGATTCAAATACACAAATACAATTATTATAATAAATCCTATGATATGATAACGCAAATTATAAACGATAAAACAAATCCAATACGCAAAATAACACTAATTACTTAGTACACATTACACTAGTTACATATTCCAAAAGTCGTCAAAAAACGCGATAAGCAAGCAATTGTGGCAACCTTGCTCTAAGTGAGCTAAGAAATTAAAAAGGTATTTTAGAAAAGATACTGAAAGAAATAATATAAAATTCCGAATGTGAAATCTACAGATCATCTTCTTTCCATTTCGTTCAAAAAAAGTTTCAAAAACTTGCAATAGAACTTTGAAAAACTCAGTTGAATTTCGATGTTTTCCCATAGATTAACATTACACCGGAAGTAAGTGAGGGTTCCACTCAATGTGGTTGTTTACAAAGTAGAACTTGTCCATAGCCGTGGAAACAACCAGAATTTTTAGCGCGATTATCATGAAGAGGACATTGATTATGTTTTCGTTTACTTACCTTTCGTTACAGTCACACTATAAAACATATCAAATGTTTGTTTAATGTAAGATTATTTCAGATGCCCAAAACCTTTAAATGATGTTAAAAGCTATTTCATTTCCATCTCAAAAGAATTCCGAATTATTAATCAAAAACTTTCATATTAACTAAGTTTAATTAAAAAGCTAAATTGATTTTTGTTTGTAAAAAAGCGTGTACTTTTCTTAATGAGCAATGTTTTCATTAGAACTTGTGCATAGTATGTTTCATAATTGTGGGATTATTTAACCCTTTGACGAGAAAAAAGTAATATTTAGCCTACTTTTATAAAATAATTTTGTACCTGCCCATTCAGTAGGTATTTGTGTATAAAAGGATATCTTTTGGTTCAGTAAATCATGATTTGCTTTAATAACAAAAATTAAATGGATCAAAATTGAAATTTTAGAAAAAAAAGAAACTTTCTTTTTGAACTCTTATCCTCATTAATTTATGGGAATGTGAATATAAAACAGTTCATTCTATTGGTTATATCACATTTTAATCAATTTTCAAAGTAATTTTTTTTCTATACACCCATAATGAGTTATTTAATTATAAGATAGTACTACTTTTTTACTTATATGGAAACACTCAATAAGATAAATCAGGAAAATAACAAACAAAAAAAAAATGCAATTTTATTGTGTACATCCATAAGAATTGTATTGTAATAATTTCAAATCAACCTAAAAAACTAATGTCTTAAAGTATATGCATCATCTTATTAAAATATTGAAAACATACACGCAAAGTAATAATTCTTATTTCATAAAATCAGGTTTTTAATACTTTTATTTTAGGGGGAAAATATTTTGCATTGCAGTTAAAATACTTCTATAATAACTAGCTTGTTGACACATTGGATATGTGTGAAGTTTTTGATAACATGAAGGAAATAAATTTTTCCTGTGCGGGGGGGGGGACAGGACTCAACCTCCTGGTCAATATAATTCACAACATCTTGCCCCCGGATGATCCAGAGGGTTCATAACATTTTCATGCATGTAACATTTTCATGTAGCAATTAAATTTTAAAATCAAGCATTTCTAGGCTTAGCACAGTTAAATTTTAAAAATAACACACAAATTAAATAATTAAACATTATAACAAATTTCAACGCACTAATAAGAAATAACACTCAAACGAAATATCCTGAAGTTTGAGAAAAGAAAACAAAGAGGTTTCATTATATAAAATTTAAACATTGGCTAGGAAAGTATACATTATAAATTTTCTTACTTATTAATAAGTTACTAATCAAGCTACTTATTAATGCTTGAAGTAAGCAAGAATTAAATGAGAGTAACACATAATAAATTAAGTCAAAAACTTTAGAAATTTTCGTATAATAATATACACATTGAGAAAACATAAAATAGTTCAATACACAATTTTCAAAAATCATTCTAGCTATACCAACATTTAAGAATAAAACACTAAACTCCCTTTGAATCAAACAAATGCACATTATAAAACAAATATTTCAAATAAAACTATCTACAGCATTCAAGCATTTTGCATTTTGAGCTGTTATTTCTTCAGTTGACCAACGCACGCATTCGACAACAGCAGCCATCTTTGAATAAATGAAGATCTGGCGCAATGCATCATGGGAAAATTAGAAAACGCTCCTGCTTTTTACCCCAAATTCCCCTGCTCCATTGCGGGTACAAAAATCAAACCTCCTTTTCTACCCGGCCATTCGCACTCTAGACGTCGCGGTGACATGACGTCTCCTTGCTGATCCAGATATTGGTGATCGTAAAAGCATTTGTTGATTCAAACACGTGCTCGGTTGAAGAGTAGTGACATTCTATTTTGATTCTATGACGAGACGAGAGCAACAGCGTTCCACACACTAGGAAAATCCGGAAGAGTTAGAAGCTCCTCTACAGAATGCTGACATGATCAGACAAGAAAATCAGAGCTCTATCGGGGAAGACGAGTTGATGCAGTTAGGCAAGGATCCCCCCGCCTATATATACCGCCACCACTCCCTCCACCGACCTCACATCACTATCGCACTGTGCGCAAATCAAAAACACAGAAAAACTATTAAAAATGAAAGCAGTTCGGATCCGATGCCATCAGGAACTGATCGACATCGAAACGTACGATAAAGAGGTAACGGACTCAGCCCAACTGAAAGCCCTCATCGTCGAGAAGGCCCAGGAGGAGCTGGACTATGCAATTAAAATGGGTGAGTTGAAAGTTCTCTTTCCTTGCCCTGTTAAAAGCTGCCAAGTCCATAAGAACGGGATTAACTCGTTCAGAACATCATTTAACAACACTTTAGTTCAACAACAAACTAAAAGACCGGCAGAGCCCCCCATTCTACCGGCAAAACTAATACTAGATAAAAAAAAATACCGGAAAAAATGCGCAAACGCCAAACATTGAAGTAAGCACTGCAAATCCTGCCAAAAAGACGAGGCAGGAACCTAAAATCGATGATATAAATATCATCCCTACAAAAAACGCCTTCGCCGGGCTCGAGATCGATGACGTTGCTTTTGATGACAAGAAAGAAAACGAGGACATAACCCTACCAGCGAAAGTTAAGCCTATAATGCTTCGCTACACCACTAACTATAATTTAGTCCTTCAAAAATTAAACAAAAGTTTCCCAAACTGTAATAATAAACTTACGGGACAATACATAAAAATAATTGCCCCTACGATTGAAGAGCGCAGCCAAATCACGGCCATGCTAAAAGCACAAGGAGAGGAATTTTATGCAGTTCCTCCCCTTTCCAATATCCCGCTAAAAGTGGTCATAATGGGTCTGCCCCCATCCACTTCCACCGAGGAAATTAAAGCTGACCTCCGCGAACAAGGAGTGCCAGTCATGAAAGTTATCCAGCTAACTCAGAGGAAATCTAAATTTCCTCTACCAATATTCCTTGTAGAAATCCGGAAGCATGTCGAAGGATCAACCGACATATACGACATTAGCAAATGCTGTTATATGTCCATCGAGCTTGATACGTTCCGAAGGAGACCGGGAGCAACGCAGTGCTACAACTGCAACTACTTCCACCATAGCTCCGCAAATTGTAATATTAAGCCTAGATGCTTAAAGTGCTCCAAGGAACACAGAACTGGGCATTGCTCCATTAAAGAACGCCTGGACAATCCCCGTTGTATCAATTGCAACCAAACAGGCCACACGGCAAACTGGCGATTATTGTGTCAACTAATTTAACGATGAATACTTTTTGATGTGTAACATCTTTCCTCTCGATTGCTGGAGATTTGTGGGAGTGATATCTTGAAAAGGGACGGAAATGCGTAACATGAAGTTGGGGAAGCACGCGCTATTCAGTGAAGTTCTGATTTTCCCCCTTCATTCGGGTGGTCCATGGGATCTTTGTTTTTGTTTTCTCACTTTAGCATCAGAGAAGAAGCTAAGTTCTTTAGCCAGAGACGTGGTTAGACAATGACGAACGTCGTTTAGATACCTGTCTTCGATTGCTGCGTACAATTTAAGCGACCGGGCCGCAGAGCAGCTGGTGTTTCGATCTATCGTTAACAGAACAACTCGCATGTTGTGGTTTGACATATGGATATTACTTATCGCTAAACAAGTGGACTGGGTATTGTTAGTCAAGATATTGGAGACATATGTGCGGCAGAATCCTTATTTGAAAATGGACAAATAGTGATTTCGGTGGTTGTATACATTTCTCCGAATCAAACGGTTCAAAAAATTGAAGATTTCCTGCATTTTTAACTTTTAACATATACCGAAGGTGGTTCTGCTCTTTTAAAAAAAAAGTCATCTCTCGCTTCCCATGATTTTGAGTGGTGGTTTTAAAGTTAACTTCAGTTTGCTAGAAGCTGAGCCACTCATAGTTCTTTTGAATGATGAACTCAAGCTCGAAATGAACACAAATCGAAATGTTTCGACAACTAACAGTGGTACCGTTATTGACGCTATTTTTCACAACGGTTTTTAAATACTTTGAAAACACAAGTATATGTGTCATATTTTAGTTATCATAAATTATCATTACCGCTCTTCCCCAAATTGAACAAGAATAATTATTTTTGATAAAAAAATCGCATTACTGTTTGTGTTAGTTAAATAAAATTTTCATTAAAGATATAATTATTCCATAGAAAATTATTTCCAATCATACTCGATTCATTTTTTTCAGGATTTAAGTTGCTATTGCGAATTTACCACGATAACATGTCAGATATTACACATCGTACGCGACTACTGTAAGGCTCGTATCTTTTTTTTTTCATATACTACACTTGGTTTTAACTTTCAGCAATACTTATATTACAGAATGAAACGAAAACCCTTTTCATTCCTGCTCTAAAAGCAGTTTTAATTTTGTATTTGCTACGAAAAGATTTGACTATATAAATAAGTTACTAATATTATTCCTCGGCGGAGGGGGAACTCGGCATTACTTATCTAATATCAAATTTGAATGCGTAGGTTTATTCACGATGTAACTTTACGTCATTTTTCCTATCAACCCAGTTTATAACTTTGTTAGTTTTGTTATAATTGTGTCAATATTCAACTCGGAACGATTTTGATTTATTTTCGTTGGACTATTTTTAACACTGAACACTTTTATTACATTCCATGAAGCCGATTTCTCCTTAATGTATAAACAATTATTTTTTATGTTTTAAAAAACTGGATTTCAAGGTTAGTTTGGTTTTATGCAGATAAAACTGGTATTTTATTTGTAAAACGATGACTGAAGAGGGATGGGAGGAGCTTTATTTGAATAAATATTTCTTAACACACACAATTTTAAAAATTAAAACAAATTTTAGTAACCGAGTAATAATTATTATATAATGCACTACAACAGAGTTATTATTGTTGCTTTATTTAGATTATTTTTATTTATTTATTTATTTTTCTTATTTTAGTATATATCTATATATACAAAGGAGAAAAGCGACTGACTGACTGACTGACTAATCACGATATCTCTGGAACTATTCAACCTACAGACTTGAAATTTCTTAGACATGTTCCTTTCATAGAGTAGACATCAGCTAAAAACGGATTTTTCGAAATTCGAAACGCAAGGGGCGTTACGGGGGGTTAAGGGGCGTTAAAATAATTGTTATAATAATCCATATATAAAAAGGAAAATACCTCACTGTCTCCTTGTAGCGCAATGGACTTCTAATCCAAGGGTGGTGGGTTCGAATCCCACCTGGGATGGCCTAATTTCTGAGAATCTGATTTCTTTTTATCATACTATTATTGGAATGATTAAATTTAATTAATGAATAAATAACAACAACAAAAAAATAACAGTCCAACACCCTATATAGAAAACTGCAAGAACAATTGCTTTCTATTTTCCCACTTAATAAAATGTTATTCTGTCATTGTATGTACATATTTATATTAATTGTAATTTTTTTTTGTAAAAAGTAACTAAAATAAAATTTATCTTTGTTGACCTTAAGTAGAAATTTTTTTTACTTAGTTTTATATATCTAATATATAAAATTCTCCTGTCACAGTGTTTGTAACCAAACTCCTCCGAAACGGCTAGACCGATTCTAATGAAATTTTGTGCGTATATTCAATAGGTCTGAGAATAGGATGTAAACTATTTTTCATTCCGATATTGCAATTAGTTAAAAAGATATTAATTAAAAACCTTAAAACGCCTAATTGTTTTCCTCTTGCGGGTTGTTTACTTGGCAGAACTTCCATTCCGTTTCGGCCGAGCGGTGATCCGACGTTTTCCACCATCTTAAAATTGCCATCTAATTTTTACTGTTGAAATCAGACAAAAAATAATTACAGAATCGGAAAGATCATTTATTTTGCCACGATACGGTATAATGTTTTTTGCAAAATAATAATATTTTCTATATTTTAAGAATTTTTTAAAAAATGGTTGAAACTGATGCCTTTTTATGAAAATTATTTCTAAATCGTTGCGTATGAATTTGTTTTCGTGTAATTAAAGCGATATTATACACTAATTAACTTCAAGCCTTTCTCTTTTAGATCCATTTAGCCAAAAACTTTTTTGAACAAATTTTAACAGAACACTCAAAATACTTAAAACAATCATTTAATAATTTCTTCTAAAATTGCATGAAACTTTTTTCCCGTGTTTCGAACATTTCAAAATATCCTCACAATTTTACTTCAAGATTTAAAATAGTAGTAAAATTTTGTAATTTGAATTATTTCTACTTTTCTTTTTTCAACATACATCTATTTTTAAAAAGGCTACATTTTCGTTTCCGGGGACTAAAAAATTGCAACGAAAGAATTGAAAAGTGAGTGAGTGATTTATAAATTCGCACTGTTCGCCTATTCGAGGGTTTTTGAAGACGGACCTCGAAATTTTAAACCATGGTCAAGTCACGAGGACGACACCTAATATTTTACCCACCTCTCCTAAGTACCGCACCACACCAACGCAAGAACAAATTTCGAAAAAGGGAGTTTTAATGTCATAGTTAAAGAAATCACTCACATCGCGCATACACACACATAAGTGCTATCGTCCTGAGGGAAACAGGAAATTCCCATGGGGATTAAGTTATTCACTGGTAAAAGCCCGTGCAACGCCGGGCTAAGCGGAGAGGAAAGAAACAGTATTGAAAGTGAATCTTCCAATACAATTTCGAGAAATAATATTGGTAGTGCTGATTTTGTGAAGAGAAGGGAAAATGTTAAACGAGAAAGCCATGACACGCACTCACGGGCCATGCACTCACATCGTACGCATCACACCCACACAAAAGTGCTGACGTCAGAAAGAAAGGAGGAAATTAACATGGGGATTAAGTTATACCCTCGGTAAAAGCCCGTGCAACGCCGGGCCGGGTCAGCTATTATATATATACATTTCTTGTGTTTTCTGTGATATTCATTTTTAGAGGGTTGCTTTAGTCGAGATGATATTGTTTTGATCGGTGTTTGATAAAAGATGTTGAGATAGAACTCGCGTTCGAGCTCAAATTCTGCTAAGGACGGATCAGTGGGAGTTGTTTTGCGTGATAAATCGAACAGAACTTCCAATTCCTCACGTGGCGTTTGATGGATTGTTTATTGGCTTCACACTCCAGAAGAACGTGAGGGTTATTCTTTGCGCGGCGAATGAATGTTTTTGAACATCACTCTCAAGTCAACGTGAGGAGACGACGAATCTAATTACTTTTGAAACTCGTTTAATTGAAGAAGATGATACCTCGTCGCCGTACTTGCTTCCAGGGCTGTTTTTAACCTCCCCGGTGCTCTAGGCCAGTGATTCCCAAAGTGGTCTATATAGACCCCCAGGGGTCTATGACGACCTGCAAGGGTTCCACGCCAGAGAAAAAATAATTTAGGGGTCCATGAGATGTAAATGGGGGTCGACATAATAGTGGCTTTCATCAAACCAGATCGTGATTTAAATCTTCCAAAAAAAAAAAAAAATGGATCTAGTGGAAAGCAGATTTTACCAATTTAACTCATTTAATTGCTAAATTTAGTGAGGTTAATTTGTGGTTACTAGATGACAGCATAAATTTTATTAAGACAAGGACCATTTCAACAATTATTTTCAGAATTAAATTAAAGAAGTATAATATTGGACGTTGTGAATTTTCTCAATTTGTCACAGACAATCTGTCAGGACATTTTAACCTACGTTCAATATTTAAATGCCCTTACTCAGATTTTGAAACTAGGTTTGAGATTGTTTTTTTTTTTATAGTAATAACCACAGTAGACAACGAATTCATAAAGTCAAATTGAAAAAAAAAATGTCATATTACAATAGGAACTGATCAGAATAGACCCTAATAATCTTAAAATAAAGTTTAGAAATGGATGTCAGCAATTTTGTCTTTAAAAAGATATTCCTGTTATTTGGCACGAATTATGAGATATCGTGAGAAATTTTTTAATTGCTTTTTCTATGAAAGGAGTTTCAGAGAGTTTTCCAATCTCAAAAACAAAAAAGAAGGAAAGGGGAACTGGACACTTACTAACAAAGGAGATTTAGGGTTAAACCTTATTAGATTGTTAAATGTTGAAAATTTGTTATTAACTGCCCGGCCTTCCCAAATATAAAAACAAAAAAGAGCGAACCCGCCGAAAACAGAAACAACGAAAAAACCGAAAACAATAAATTTCTAGCAGCAAAACCCGTAACATCTAATTTATCTTACGCTAATGCTACCAAAAATAACCCACAGAGGGCAGCACGCTAGGATCAATCTGAGCCGGAGAAGAACAGCAATTCTATAAGCCCCAATCGAACAAAAATGAGGGAAATTCCTCCCCATCTGGATTTATATCGGCCATGGCCGAATTCCGCAAATTTTTCCAAGATTACCCAGATTTACTGGAAGCCGGGAGAGCCTTTAAAAACGCCTCCAACGACGAAGAAAAACTAGACATCTTTTTTGGTGTTCTCGCCTCTAAAGGCACATCCTTACCCCCTCCCTCATAATGGTTTACAGTCGATTCGGGCTTAGAATAGCTTCGTGGAATGCGAACAGTGTACGATCACGTACCGTGGAGTTACGTGATTTTATAAATAAGCACTCCCTAGATTTAATTCTCATCCAAGAAACACACTTGAGACCAGGTGTTAACTTCAATATTCCTAACTACACCATTTACAGGAACGACAGACAACATCAAAACTTCCCATCGGGAGGCACTGCGATTCTCGTAAAATCCTCTCTCAATCATCACTACATTCCAACACCCCCTCGGAGCAGTCGAGTCAACAATAGTTGTGCTCACCCCCCCCCCGGGGAGGACCCACTTCTAGTAGCATCTATCTACATTTCACCCTCCACCACACCTGCTGATTGCACTCACAACTTGGAGAAAATTTTCGCCCTAGGGCATTCCTCCATTTTATGCGGAGACTATAACGCCCACCACACTCACTGAGGTTGTAATTACGACAACTCCAGGGGGCAACATATTAAATATTTAATTGATTACACTGACACAGATATCATTGCCCCCTCCACACCCACACGCTTTGGCTATAACTCCGCCTCCATCATCGACTTTGCTCTGACGAGAAATGTATACTGGAATACCAGTATCATTTCATCGCCGGAACTTAGCTCAGACCACAATCCAATCATTATTAACTCCAAACAAGTATTCAATTTAATTTTCCAACTAGAAACGTTTCAACAGATTGGGAACGGTTCCGTTTCCATCTAGCGAACACACCCACTTTTCAGCCAATCACAGCACACTCGGGAGAGGAAATCGAGAAGCAAGTCTCCACACTCACAAAACAAATTCTATCTGCTTATAACAACGCATCCAAACCATTACGCACTGAAAATAACTTTTACATCGACAATGAACTCAAAACACTTTTTAAATTAAGAAATAGAACACGTAAAATTTATCAATACACTAGAAACCCAAATGATAAAAACACACTCAACAGAATTCAACATAAAATAAATCGGAAAGTTCGAGCATTCACACAAAAACAATGGGAGGACAAACTCGCTTCACTAGACCCAGACGACGGCTCCTTATGGGGCCTAGCCAGGGCTTTTAGGAAGAAGAGATGCCCCATCTCAGCCCTTAAAGGCAACACAGGGATCGCCTACTCAGACTCAGAAAAAGCTGAAACTCTAGCGGACTCGCTAGAGAAACAATTTCAGCTAAATGACATATCAAACCCAACACAAGGCAGCAACCATATCAGGCTGGTTTCTAGATTTTTTAATAATGACAATAACTTTGATGACTCACCTACTAATACTAAACCTACCAAAATTATTAATATAATTAAAAACTTTAAAATCAAAAAAGCTCCTGGTCGTGATGGAATCACAAATAAAATAACCAAGCATTTTAATAGATCTGTAATTTTTCAAATTACTAACATCATTAACAACATTCTTAACGTTGGTCACTTCCCACAGGCGTGGAAAACAGCTTCAGTTAATCCGATTCTAAAGCCTGGTAAAGATCCAACTCTGCCAGACTCATTCCACCCATTCTCTTTACTTCCGATTCTCAGTAAAATTGCTCAGAAAATTATTCAAAACAGGCTTTGCCTACACCTAAACATTAACGATATATTAATTCCCCAGCAGCACGGCTTCCGTGCTGAACTCTCCACATCACACCAGCTTCTGAGGGTGGTGGAGTACATTAAATCAGGGTTTCAAAATCGGAAATCAACCGGTGCTGTTTTCCTCGACATCCAAAAGGCATTTGATAGAGTATGGCATGTGGGGCTACTCTACAAATTAATTAAAATCAACACCCCTCCCACCTAATCAAACTATTAGCCTCCTAAATTAATAACAGAACATTCTCGGTTCGTGTTAACAATTCTCACTCTACTAACCGTCCCATCCAGGCGGGAGTCCCTCTGAGCTCCGCAATCTCACCTACTCTCTTCAACATCTCTGTAAATGATATTCCTAGAACCAGCCAAACCACCCTTTGCATGTATGCAGACGACACGGCGATCCTTGCACAAAGTAATGAGTTAAAACTCATTATATATATATATATATACTCACTTCCTACACAAACACCTATCCAAGATGGAAGATTGGTTTTCGACATGGAAAATTGCGTTAAATGTCGCAAAAACAGAGACCGTCTTCTACTCACACCATATTAAAAAAGAACCGCTACATCTTTACCTACACAACACACACATACCCTGGTCTTGCAACACCAAGTACCTAGGAGTAATCCTAGATAAAAGACTCACTTTTAAACAACATATTATACGCATTCGTAAAAATTTAAACATTTCCGTGGCTAAAATGTTCCCCTTAATCGCCTGGAAATCATGTTTATCATTAAAAAATAAAATGCTTATTTATACTCTGATTCTCAGACCAGTCCTTACTTATGCATGTCTAATCTGGGGTCACGCTGCCTATTCCATTATTAAATTGCTCGAAGCATCTCAAAACAAAATCATTTGTATTATCACAGATGCTACATGGTATATGAGGAACGAAGATCTCAGAAACGCAGTAAAACTAAAAACATCAAAAGACATTTTCAAACAGATTTCAACTAAATTCTTTAAGGTATCCGACTACGTTCGGAGACCTATTTTTTAAATTTTCTAAAAATTATTAAATTTTTACATTTTTAGTTTCATTTTTATGCACTATAATAAAAAATACTGTTAAAAATAATATACATACACAAAAGTTTACAATTTTGAAGAAATTTTAATTAAATTTTAAATTTTTTTCAAAGGCTCTATTTTTAAAAATAATTTATATTTTACACAAAACATTGCTGCAGCACAGTTTTCAAACACATTTCTAGAGGTTGTACTACAAGCTTTAAATTATTATTTTTTAAATCAAAAGTTATAGCTAATCGAAGTTACAACCTTTGAATTTCATTCAAATTATCGATACATTTATAAGGAAATCCAACTATAAAATCACTAAAAACTGTTCAATTTCTTAGCTGGTAGTCCAACCTCTAGATAATACTATTAATAACATTTGTGTAAAATTTCATACAAGCATCTCTATTGGTTTTTTAGATATCACATTTGAAATACCAAGAAATTTACAAAAAAAAATAGTTTTGAGAAAAATGAATTTAAACTTTTTAAATGCAAATTTAAAAAAAATTGTGACTAGTACATACTTAAACCTCTCCTGATTTATATTTCACACCTTCAGAATTTGATATTTTGTTAAATTTTTTCTTTCTTTGGGCCCTATTTTTTTTCTGGCTGATTTTGAACGAGGTAAAGAATGTCGTTTCGAGTCACTGACTGGAATGATGTAGAAAAATTTGTAGTCACGCAGGGTATAGTAACCCGCATTTATTCCAAGGGCTTTCAATACCTTCAACAAACCATTGAAACCTATATTAAAAATAATAACGGCAATATAGGCACCCAAAGAAAATGTTTTAAGCTCAATGAAGGTTTCCTTCGGAACAATTTGCCATAAACAGCCATTAAACGACTCATTTGCATTCTGTGTTTTACCGTGGTGGCACTTCTGTAACAACTGTTTGTCACACAACTTCATGTGTGTATTCAGTTTTAACAACATTTAAAAGTTTTACAGAAAGGCCTGCACTTTTTTCTAAAAATTGTTTGCAGGTTGTCTTTGATCGCTGATATGCACACCAACTATCAGTTCCGGTTGGACACTGTCCATGGATTGGTTTTTCACGGCTGGAGCAACAATGAAAAAATGCGGCTATTGTAGCACTTTGCATTGCCTCGATGTTATGAGTGTTACTTCTAGTGGCAATGCCGTAGTAATTTTGTATTGTGTCTATCATAACATCGGTGAGTTTTCCTTTCCCACCGAGGCTTTTTTGGTTTTTTTTAAAGCTTTCTTAGCCGGCTTCCTACTCTTTTTTGGATGTGTCCTATACACTCATATTTGGTGACACTGTTAATACCATACACATCTTTCACTGCAAGGTATCCTTGGGAATCACCATCACCATAGAAATGAACATATTTGAGATTTCTCCTGGTGAGAACGCTCAAAGATTCTATATGCTCCAACTGATTCCATGCTTGAAGCAGATCCGATATGATTGCAAGAACATGCATGTCCAGCTGGACTCTTAGAACTTTTCAGTCTGTTGCAAATTCTGCAATATTTAGACATTATCTCCAAATCCAGAAGCTTCCCTGTGTCGATAGATAACACTGCAACGCAACCATTCAGGGATGAATGACCGCTTCTCTCTCTCTCTCTTTGCCAAGTACCATCAAAAGATACTCCGCATTCTGCGACTACCGTGTTGGAATCTTTTGTAAAGTTTCTCACTTCTAAAGCAGCGACTTTCATGGCATCTTTAGCTGTTGATGTAACAGCAGTCAAGATCTTTTTTCACATAGTCTATATGCCACTTTTGTCACACATGGCATATTCAGCGTAGCCACAGCTTTTTAGCAGACGAATATCCTCCGCCAATTATTCACATTCCACAAACAAATTGCAAATTTATGGCACTTTGCTTGTTCATCTTTTCAGTAGATGAAAAAGGGACTATGAAATTGCATTTGGAACACTTTACTGTTATATTGGAAGCCAATCCAAGCACAGAATCTTCATACATACATATATTTTTCTCGAAACACTTGGGACAACACAAACTGGAAAATACATTTGCCAAAATATTTAAATCAAATATTCTGTTACCTCTTAATGTTCCATTTAAACATTCATTGTTCTGAGAAAAGTCCTTCAAGTAATTCAGTTTTCGTTCACTGCAAGTTTGAATGCTTTCCACTTGCTTTGGTTTAGTGAATCTATTACCAGCAAATTTTCTCTTTCGAGAAGCTGATTTAACTTTTTTGTTTCCCATTATAGTAAGGTAAAACAAAAAGACGAATATCAAGGAGCAATAAACAATAAAAAATCTATATAATTAAAGCGAAAAAAGTTAAGCTTTTAGTAGAAATGTAAGAGCAAAATTTGTAAGACGCAAACCAAAAAAAAAAAAGGGAGGTCATAAGAAACAAATGTTGCCAATCGCATAAGTCAAAATAAAATGTTTAAATTGTTGCCAATCAATAAAATAGTTTTAAAAATTCTCAGATATTGTTTTTAAATTTAAGATATGATAAAAAAAAAGCGAAAATTAGCGGTAAAAAACGTTTAGAAGTCAACTTCCGGTTTCGATTTCATTACTTCCGGTATCTTTTGACAGCAGTAATAATATTTTAAACACCTGTAACTTTTTTTCTAATTATCGCACAGACAAAACAAAGACAGATTTAGAAAGCAAATTATTTGAATTTTCAAAATGTAAAATAAAAATAAAACGCGATTTTTGACCGAAAATGACGTTTTCAACGTAGTTGGATACCTCAACAACATTGACAATAATACTAACAGAGCAATAGCACGCATAGAAAAATACACATTAAATCCACTAATCAACAGACCTCGCAACATGCTTATCTAACTTTTCTACATTTTTAATTCTTGTATCTATCATTTTTTACATTCCTTTTTTCACTATTTTACTCCACTACACACTGATAAATTCAAATTACACACACTTCATTAACCGAACTCGCTCTCGACCAATAGGGACCGAGCAGTTCGTCCAATAGGATTACTCGCTCTGGTACCGCCTCGGCGGCCAGAGTTCCAACAGCCAAGACACACCCCCTCCTAAAGGGGAGAGCAAGGCTGCCCCCGGATTGGTCCATGCATTCTCAACCTATTCACGTTAAATAGTCGTCCGTTTCGGGCATCGCGCAGACTTCCCTACACTCTGGAAATCAGCCAATGTGATTATGCTGCCAAAACCTAATTTAGATCATAAGCTTCCTAGTAATTATAGGCCAATCAGGCTCCTGTGTACCACGGCCAAAATATATGAAAGAGTTTTACTCAATAGAATTAAATCTCATTGTGAGGAAATGAATTGCATTCCCCCGGAGCAGTGCGGATTCAGAAATAAACACTCTACCATACACCAACTGATTAGAGCCACTAACATAATTAATGGAGGTTACACCTACAAATTATTCAAAATAGGGGTCTTTCTCGATGTCAAACGAGCTTTTGATAAGATGTAGCATGATGGGCTCATCTATAAAATGATTAAATTAAACACTTCCCTGTGTATTTAATTAAAATTATTAATAATTTTCTCAAGGATAGATCGTTCAGAGTCAAACTTAATTTTGATTTCTCGAACCAGGGCTTTCAAGACGCGGGATCACCACAGGGGTCCATGCTCTCGCCCTACCTGTACAATATTTACACACACGATTTTCCTCATCATCCCAGTGTTAGCATATGCTTATTTGCAGACGACGCTGCGGTCCTCGCCCAAGGAGCGAATATAAACTACACTCAATGCACATTACGACAATAACCTACACAAACTTGAAACCTGGTTGACGGACTGGAGGATAGCAATAAATGTCAACAAAACACAAGCAATAGTGTTTAGAAAACACGGGCGCTCAAAAATTCCTAAAAACCTCATTTTATTTGACGAAGAACTCGAGTGGGTTAACGTGGTTCGTTACCTGGGGCTCCATTTAGATAGCTCTCTAACTTACAGACAGCAAACCAAGTACATCTGTGTTAAATTTTGGAACAAAATCCACCTCAGCATTTCGCTGATTGGTAGGAGATCCCCTTTACCACTGCACAATGAGGTTTTGCTCTACAAGCAAGTTCTTCTCCCAGTTTTAACGTACGCTGCCCCTGTCTGGGGAGAAGCGGCCCCGACTACTATAAATAAAGTGCAAATAATGCAAAACAAAATTCTTCGTATCAATGCAAATGCGCCCTGGTACCTCAGAAACAGTGTACTTCACCCCGATTTAAATATAGAGTCTATTGGGGATTATATCACCAAACTTTCGCGAAATGTTTTCAGAACAATAGAAAATCATCCAAGCACACTAATACAAGCACAAACAATCTTCACAGACCCCAATAGTAAACAAAAGTTTGCATATAAAACGACTCGTTGGGCCTTGCCACTTAAACCTCCGTAGCCAGCTCTTTTTGTCCCACTCCTCTAGCTAATCAATAGCACTTCACTAAATTGCTAAAGATCCGCACACTTCCTGTTTTTTTTCTTTTTCTTTTCTCCATTCAATATTTCATTCCGTGTGTTCTTTTCAGCTTCTCTTTTGAGCTCCCGCTTTCAACCTCGCTCGTTCGTGTCTCAGGTCGAAATGACCAACTTCTCCCTCCTGCGTGTTTGGCCCCGCCCACGCCTCGTTCTGATTGGTTCTCGCCTCTTAGCAGTGGCGGCGCTAGACCATACGTGGACGTCGGCGAAATTAGGGTTCGCGAGGCCTCCTTTTTTCCCAGTCAAGAAAACGTTAAATTACATAAAAAAGCCGAATTATAGTTAAACTAATGTATGAGTAAACGAGATTTATTGCTAATCAAATGATGACAAAAATTACACAAATAGAATTTTTTATAATTAAAAATTTTAATTTAATTTAAATAATTATAAATAATTAAAAACTTTGCGAGGCCCCCTCAAGCGCGAGGCCGTCGGTGGTTGCCGACGTCTAACGCCACCACTGCCTCTTAGGGCAGTGGTGGCGTTAGAATATTTGATGTTCATTGGAATTCCCCATGTGAATTCTCCCTTCCCCGTTCTTGGGAGTTTTTCACTGTGTTGTCAGTCAGCTTCCCTCCATTCACTCTGAGCAAAAGCGCCTGGCTCTCTGTCGCTCGCCATCAATCTTATTTTAGTTAGTACATCGCGCAGACGAGGGGGGCGGGATTTTGGACGGTGCAGGTTGCCTGCGTCGCTCGAGTCTTTCACCCACTTTTCTACAAGTCGACCGCCCTGCGCCCCGGCTCGCCGGGCCAGTAAGCGGCCGGACACAGTTCTCATATACATAGTTAATTTTCTCACCATAGTTACACCTTAATTTTAATTTACTCTTACACCTAGATTTTTATCTTTGCACTTTAATTTAATTTTCTCACCTTAATGTAATTTATCTATTCAAATGTAATTCTCTTAGCTTATCCTATTTATATGTAGTCTATTCACACCTTTAATGCAGCAAAGAGCTAAGGTAAAGCTGAACCCATGTAACCCCCAGTTTTTAATGATTGGAGTTTGAGCTTCCCTGCGGGAAGCAGGTGCTCCGTCAACCATTCAACTTATATTCTACCCGGCATTTTGCCGGGTCGTCATGTCGCATCGAAAGAGGATCCATGCCGGTATGTTGCCGGCAATTTTCGTCCATGTAAACGGGCCTTAAGTAGTATGAAGAGGGGGAGAAATTTCAAATTCTTTACGATATGGGTAGGGTATTCCAAAGTAATATATTTCTCAAAAAATAAATTATAGTTAAAAAAAAAACTAAAAAACACGCTTTTATAGTGAATCAAACAAAAAAGTAAAAAAATAATTCTTAATATAAGAATAAAATGATTAACGAGAAAATTAATGTCATTGGGGTAAAAGTGTGGGGTGTTCTATATTAATTGTTATAATTTCTTACTAGTTCTATTCCAAAATACTGAGTTAGTGTAAAAATGAAGAACAAAGCACCCCACCCTTTTACCCCAATGACATTAATTTTCTCGTTAATCATTTTATTTGAATTATTTTCTTACTTTTTAGTTCCATTCACTATAAAAGCGTGTTTTTTAGTTTTCTGAAACTATAATTTATTTTTCATTTTTTAGTTCGATCTACATTTTTTAGTTCCATTCTCTCCGTTTACGGGGCCTCGGATCAGTCCCGTATCGTTATATTTCAAAAATTCCGTCTCTGTTGATGCAGGTCAAATGAAAGTGTTTTAAGAAGAAATATTAAGTGTCAGTCATATTATCACCTTTTAAATGTATTGCTATAATATTAATTCGTATCATTACTTCTCAACGTATTGATTTGTAAAAGTAAAAAAATATATATATTTAACAGTTAGAACATAAGTTATTTTTTTCCCCATGCATGAGTCTTTTTTTTTATTTCCATTTTCAGAAAAACTGGACAGTTGTTTATATTATGGTAAAAAATAGCTGACGCACCTAACCTATCCTTGCTCATATAAAGAATACTTTTTTGTGTGTTTTATTTCTAAACCACAAGTGTGTATTCACTTTATGGGTTGCCCCTTAATGTTTTAGTTACTAAATCTGGAATAAGTTGCCAAATCTTGAAATGGTATATGGAATTAGTCGCCAAGTCTTGAAATGGTATATGGAATTAATCGCCAAATGTGAAAATGGTATATGCAATAAGTTTCCAAATCTGGAAGTGGTACATGGAATTAGTCGCCGAATCAGGATATCGTTATTCCTGATCAGGAAAATGGAACAAAATTAAGAAATTATTGTATCGCCATTGATCCTCGACAAGTGTGAACAATTTCGAATTAATATGACCTTTTAAAGTGGGAAAAATCGAGTTCAAAGATTCCGCTACATTCAAGTGAAACTTATAAAAGCGTGTTAAAAAATAGCTGTGATCGATTTACACTCGCAATTCATTATCGTATTTTTTTAATTTTGATAATTTTGTAAAACTGCTTGAATTAAAATGTTTTAATTACTTATTTTATCTGAAATACATTCAAATTTTTCCTGCTCAAAATTGTGATCTGCTGTGTCCCTTTTATATTTTTCTGAATTATATTGAATCAGTTGTGGCGATGTCTCTCATTCTTTCTAAGTAATTTTGATTCTGATAATTGAATCCAACTGTTCAAGGCATATTCGATTTCATAGTTTTGTCTTTGTTGACGTCAAAATTTCCTTTCTTGAAAATACCCTTTCCACAGTAGCGCTACTTATGGGTAGACTACAAAGCTTTAAAGCAAATGTAGCCAAATCTCTTAAAAATGGATTTCCAACTACGTCTTTTATACTAAAAATGTGACACCAAAATAATGCTCGATCATTTACCACCTCAGATTCCAAAGAAAAATAGCTTTCAATTGAATGTTAACAATTTGTCCCTATCGATTCTCAAGAATATCCCTATTTAGAAAGGTCTGCAATTTCTAAAGGCAGATTTAAAAAAAGAAAGATGATTTCAATTTTAAAAAAGTATCAAGGGAAAAATTATGTATCTTTTTAAAAGTTACGTAATTCAAAAGGATTTAGTTTTAAAGTTGCTAACGTAAAATCTTGAGAAAGTTTTTACATCTTTGATGGACAAGTTTTACCGAGATTCTTACTATTGGGGCATTGCAGTTATTAGTACAATTTTCTTTTTCCGTTTATAGTAAAATCACCACGGTGTTGTAGAAAAGATAATGGAATAAATAATATAAAATCCTGAATCTGAAGTTCACAGATTATTTTCTATACATATAGTTCAAAAAAGTTTCAAAAACTTGCATTAGAAGTTTGAAAAAACTCAGTTGAATTTCGATGTTTTCCCATAGATTAACATTTCACCGGAAGTAGGATTGGAAGTCATTCGGTTTCGTCTCAATGTTGTTGTTTACAATGTAAAACTTGTCCATAGATTTCTTTTAAAGATTCTGGAGGAATTACTTTACTTGTCAGTTTATTCAAAAAGACATATTCAAAATTAATTTCCTCAATCGACAAGTAAATTCTTGTTAAATCCATGCCAATTTCGAGATTTACACTTTTAGGGTAAATAATTCTTCTTAGATCAAGACAGTCATTCACTCCACTGCAATCAGCAGCAAGCTGTGAAAATCTAGCCAATCAGACTTTTCCGCAAGGCAGTTGAAGTATTTTAACTTAAAAATGAGTTGACTTGAAAGCGTCTGAGTGCATGTAGTTTAGTTACATGTCACACGCGCAACCAATCCCTGATGAACATGCTTTTGTAAGCGATCCTAATTGTAAATATTTGTTTTATTAACGCACAAATTCAATATGTAAATATATACAAAAGGATACAAGTCGAATGATGGATTGACTGGAAGACAAGATTTTCTCTCAGGAAATAAATGGAGTTTCTCTGATATTTTTGTTTAAAAAAAAGGGAATTTTTTAAAAGCTTAATAGTTTATGACTAAATTATAAACTTTGTGGTGGCGTAGTCCTACCTGGGATCCCGCTCACTCTGCCCGGCGCGTCTCTAAGTGTGGGAGGAAACATAGCATCAACAACAAACGCCATAATAACAAATATATTTATTCAAGTCTGACAAACACTTAAACAATCACAAGTTTAACTATAAGAAGAAACCTAGGAGTGATTCCTAAAACGTCGATTAATCCTAATACTCAATTCTAAGTGAACCCGACTACCAGAAATGGACAAGGAGAACGATCACTAACTAATCTCAGGCCGGTACTGAATCTACTATCTTAAATCTTCAATCTAATAATTTACTCTTATAAATTACACCTTTTAAACGTGCGCTAAGTTCGTGAAGTAATTCTCCAATGTTCAACTTACTTGGCAGCTTCGAGGCTCCTTCTCCCCTTACATCTACAAAACCTATATATATAGACTTTATATAGTCGAACTAATTAACATATATCTATCTCGTGTTTTTCCTGAAAGGCTGTGAATTAGTATAAATGCTATCCCCAAAGTTTCCCAAGAGGATTAATTCGAAAATCTCGCGAATAGCCCCGTCACAACTTTCCCAGCGTAAAAATGAAAAAGCAGATTTCCAAAATTAACCAGAAACAATATTTTTTCTCATACTTCAAAGCTAAATCAGATTATAAGTTAAACTCATTTTCAAACAGAAATTAGTATATCGTACCATAGTATAATCATATATCGATACACATATAGCGTGTAAGCTTGACTCCATTCGTTGCTAAGTCTTTACTAAATAAAATAATGAAAAAGAGGATTTCAATTACATATTACTGCTAAATGTAGTTATTCATACTTAAATGTATATTCTTACATAATTGAGAAAGCAATTCATTTTTTTTGGACCAAATGAAATTTGAGTCTGAACAAGACAAAAATTTCAGCACATAATGCATGCGATATAGTTTTTAATTATATGGAATAAAAAGCCTAAATTTTACAGGCTATGCCTAGTTTACAATAAGTTTTCTTACAAAAATAAAAATAAAAGGCCATACAAATTTAAAAGCGCAAGATTTCTCGTTTCATAAGAAACCATAGGATATTGTCTTGTGGTTTCCTTTTCTAAAATAACTATATTAAATGCCGAATGAAAAATAAATTCCCTCATTGAAATGTGTGTAAAATTAGCGAAAAGGTTTTTTTAGATATCTTTTTCCTTTAGCAACAATAGAAACTACAATTTCCCACAATTGTTACAGTAAGTTATATTAAATAAGAGGGGTGCATTTCTCTACTATGTTAAAAACCATACGGCCAATTATTTGCAAATTATTAATAGCATTTCTAAATTAATATTAATTTAAGTCTTTAAAAATACAAAGCATGCGTTTTAATTTCTCTTAAAAAAAGAGCACAGAATTTTTTACAAGATTTTTCAGCCGCAATTTTATATCCTGATTTTAAATAAATTTTATCCATAGAAATGTATCTAATTATAAAAGTTAAAATTTATTTCTAAGCATGTCGCTTTAATTTCAAAAAACACGTTTTATCTTTATGATACACACTTTTTAAGGAAATGGACATCATACATAAAATCCTGTTTTTGAAAATTGGACGACGCTCTTAACTATCGAGTCAGAGGCGGATTAAGTGGTTGGCGGAACTGCGGCCGCCAAAGGCCCCAGCACCAGTAGGGGCCCCCGAAGCGTATTGTCTATGTTGAGCCAAATTTTTGACTCCATTGGGCTTACGTGCCCGGTTACCCTTGTTCCAGAGTTAATCTTGCAGAATTGTTGGAGAGAGAAAATTTATGGGACACAGAGCTTCCAGGTATTTTGAGGAAAAAATTTCTAAAGTGGGCTAAGTTACCTACCTAAAATCCTGAGGAAACTATCTGAACTAAATAAGAACGCTACTCTACATGTCTCCATAGATGTCAGCACAAGTCTGCTTCTCAGCATAAATTTTTATTAGAAATAGTTATGAGGGTATCTCTCTCTCGTTAACTGTCAATTACTGCAGGCTAAGTCAAAGGTAGCGCCCATAAAATCAATTACAATTCCTAGATTAGAAATCCTTGCGTGTACCATAGGATCCAAACTCGCTTAGAATCTGAAAGAAGATCTTAACCTAAAAAACGAGCCAACTTTCTTCTATACAGACTCAATGCGTTATACTGGATAAAGAAACAAAACAATTGAGCAACGTTTATAGCTAACAGTCAATGAAATACGAAAATTGACGAATTCAGAAGCTTGGCGACATATTCAAGGGAAATTTAATCCAGTAGATTTGCCCTTAAGGGGGTGCAATCCAAAAGACTTATTGAAATCCGATTGGTGGGAGGGACCCTACTGGTTAAAGCTACCCCACGAAGAATGGCCACATAGTGACAGAAAGCCCGATATGGAAATAGTCATTTCAGAGAGAAAAACTGTACTCACAGTTACCACTTTAGACCATTGCAGATTTGCATTTTTTCAGAAAATATCTTCTTTTAACAAAATCGTAAGAATAATGGCATATGTCATCCGATTTTGTAAGAATCTGAAAAGAAACACTATTGACAGGATAAGGGGAAATTGAAAACAGACCAAATTAAAACATCGGGAAAGGTAATTTTGAAGGAAATACAGATCGAAGCTTTTTCTGCAGGAGAGAAGTTGAACTTACGAATTGTGAAAGACAGTGATGATCTACGAGTCGAAACTAGAATTGCATCGAGGAAAGATTTAGAGACTTTTAGATTTCCAGTACTGTTGCCTCACAAGCATCAATGGTTGAAAAATTGATAATGAGCAAACACATAGAGTTAGAACATGCAGGTACTCAAACACTTATGTCATACCTCAGGGAATCCTTTTGGATAATTAAGAGCAGAAAAACAGAGCGAGGCGTGATAAGAAAATGTACCAAGAGTAGAAGATCTTTCGCCCGTCCATTAGAAGCCGTGAGCATTCCTCTTCCAGAAGACAGGGTCAGGGATGCTACTGTCTTTGAAGTTACTGGCATTGACCTATGTGGATCTTTGTTTCTAAAAACTGACAAAAAATGCTGGATAGTACTTGCCACCTGTTGTATTTACCGAACGGTGCATTTAGAGCTGGTGTCATCTTTGTGCACCGAATGCTTTATCTGGCTCTTCGGCGGTTCACAGTGAGAAGAGGACGTCCTTCCATTGTCTATTCCGATAATGGAAAGAATCTTGTGGGCACAGACAAATTTTTAAAGAATATTGATTGGGAACAGATAGAAAATTTTGCATAAGAAAAAAAGGATTTTCTGGAAATTCAGTCCTCTCGCGAAGAATTGGTCCCTGTGTTATGCGACGCAGGGAGCTTAATTAATTCTAACCTCTTAAAACGCCTCTCAGATGATCCTGGTGAACTATCAGCACTTACACCTTCTGTGTTTCTCCAGGAAATTAAAAGAGGTTGGTGTTCCGGATCTGGATATGATAGATTAAAAAGGATTGAACAAAAGGTGTGCTTATAGACTGAAATTGCGTCAAGATATGCGAAACCGCTTCAAGAATGAGTATCTAGGGATATTGAAAGATTATTCAAAAAGGAGAGTCGTCCATTAAAGAGGTTGATCTCGTACTAATTGGTGATACCAACACCAAAAGAATCAACTGGACTCTAAGGAAAGTCGCAAAGATGTATAAAGGAAAAAGTGAAAGATTGCGTGTAGTGGAAGTGAAAACACAATTTGGAAGTGTTAAGACCAATTTAGAAACTCTATCCGCTAGAAGTAACTGCAGCTTTGTCATCAACAGAAAGAGATGTAGAGGATGGTCTTTGCCTCGATAAAATTCCTGTGGTGCCAGGAGTAACACCGTTCTCGATAAGGAAGACTTTTGAAACAAACTAAGAAACTTGATAATCGATAAACTATTATGAACTCATGATGATTTATCATGCTAATTTTGGACTAATATTTGAATTGTTTTATGGTCTTTAATTTTATTTGTTATTGTTACTTTAATGCGCTTTTTTAGACTTTTTCAGAAGGACATTTGTTTGAGCATGCGCAGTGGGCACCGCCTGGCGGTGATTAAGTGTATTAAGGAAACGAGCGTTGAGTTTCTCGGTGAGAGTGTGAGCGGGAGATCGGACGAGCGAGAGCGAGAATTACGGTGCCCATCGCAGTGTTCCGACATGCACCCCGAGCAACAGAGAAAGAAGAGAAATAAAGATGTTTGTCATCTACTCCGTCTAATTACTGAGAGTGAGAAAGAGAGAGAGAGAGAGAAACACATAGGAACCACTACCCAACATGAGTGGTCCGTCCAACAAGCCGGAGAAGTGAATATCCAAGGTGCCATGAGTAGTGGTCTTTTATGTTTTTTTTATTATAATAAATTGAGGACTAAATTAACTTTAGAAAAAATGTTTAAGAACTGCCGCAAGGAAGATCTTCGTATTGTTGCTCTTGAACTTGGTGAGACTCTTTCTGAAAAAGTAACTATAGTTGAGTTAACTGAAATTATTAAAGAAAATAAATATTTTAAGGAGGATGTTGAATTTGTTAAAGAATTAATTCAATATACCATCGAAGACCGTAAAAAAGCGGAGGAAGACCGTAAAAAAGCGGAGGAAGCTAGGTTAAGAGAAAAAGAGCTTGATCTTGAGCTTGCACGTTTACATAGAGTTAATTCAGATAACGAGAGAACAGATGAGGGTTATAACTCGCTAGATGCGTTGGTGAAGAGTGTTCGAATTCTAACTGTGAAGGTGCCTAATAGACCTTAAGGTTGGGCATTCTTTTTCGCTTCTTTAGAGAGAGCATTTGCTTCAAAAAATGTACCCGAGAAATTTAAGTCGTAAATTTTATTAAATTTGTTGGGTGAAAAAGCTGCAAATGTGTTAACATATGTTAAAGATGACGAGCTTAACATTTATGAAAAACTAAAATTAATAATTCTAAGAGAATACGAGCCAAGTGCAAATCAATTTCTTGAATAATTTAAAAAAGCTACGCGTCATCCAAATGAAACGTATACTCAGTATACTTCTCGCCTAATAACAAATTGGCAGTACTACTTGAGGGTCCCTGATTTTGATAATTTAAATGATCTTATAGTGTCGGACAAAATTTTCAGTACTCTTGAAAAAGAGGTAGCTTCACACATTTCCGTCCGTGCAGGAAATGATTGGTTTCGCCCACTGGAACTTGCCAAAGAGATAGACTTGTATAACACTTCTCGAGGAAAGTGCTTAAAACCTTTGCCGAATGTTCTTACAAGAAATAATCCAGTGAAGAGCGCGTCAAGAGCATTTTTAAGTGAGGTTAAAAACTCTAAATGTGTTTGTTGCGCTGAATCGGATCCATTATACAAGTGTGCAGTGTATTTAAAACATCCCGTAACCAAGAGAATTGATCTGCGAATAACCTTTGTTTTAATAGAAAGCTAATAACCTTTGTTTGAGAATTGTCTTTCTACATCTCATAGAGCAAAAGACTGTAAATCGAGATATGTTTATTCAAACTGTCAAAAGCGACATCATAACACCATACATTACACAGAGCGAGCGCGAGACCAGGAAGTAATAAATTCCACCCTTGAACCTCTAAACACATCAGCGCCTGAATTCATCCCAAGTGCAGAAACTCAAAACAACTTACTAACCGCAACGAGTATAAACAGAAAAAAAATGTGTTTTGCTAAGCTCAGCAATTTGTTATATAAAGTGTGAAAATGGTTTATTCCCAGTCAAAGCAATTTTAGATAGTGGAAGCACTTCTAACTTTGTAACTAAAAGCTTATGCGAGTTAATTGGATTGAAAAAATACAAATCTAATGTTTTGGTTTCGGGATTAAGCAAATCATTAATTCCGATAGAATCGCGAGTTACAGTATCTATTAGCAATAAAGAAGGGAGTTATGTTAAAACATTAGACTTTTTTTTGGTACCAACTATAACACAAGATCTTGTTCCAACAACGAAGATCGATTTTAATCTGAATAATATTCCCAATCTTAAATTAGCTGACAATAATTTTAATATTCCAGAGCGCGTGCAAATGCTATTAGGTGCAGAAGTCTTCTATGAATTAATGTTACCCGGACAAGTTCAAGATGGAGGGTTCAAATGTTATTTTTCAAAACACTGTTTTCGGATTTGTTGTTTCCGGATCTATTTCCTCAGAGGAGAAGGGAAAGGAACATTGTGGGGTTATTCAGGCGGACAATCTAGAGCTTTCAATTAAGAAGTTTTGGTAAATCGAAAGTGTAGAAATCGATTCTGTTAAAACCAGTGAATTAAATATTTGTGAGGATCATTTTAAAAACACTCATTCAAGAGATGACCAGGGAAGATATACTGTGGCGATGCCGTTAAAAGAAGATCCTTCATGTGTTGGTGAATCCAAGCAAACCGCGATTCAGAGATTAAACTCTTTGTGGAAACGACTAAATAAAGATAAAGAATATTTGTCTCTGTATGAGAAATTTTTACAGGAATATGAGGATTTGGGTCACATGAGGGAAATCAAGGCGGAGGGGTCTGGAGTTGCATTTTATATGCCACACCATGCTGTTTATCACCCCGAAAAGTCTACAACGAAACTGAGAATAGTGTTTAATGGATCAAGTCCATCAACGAGTGGGAAATCTCTAAATTCAATTCAATTTAATGGCGGACTGGTCCAAGATTCCATTCTTTTCCATTATGGTTCGCTTCCGAAAGCACAAGTATGCCTTTACCACGGATATAGAGAAAATGTTTCGCATGATAAATATACACCCAGAGCAAACGTGTTTGCAAAGAATTCTGTGGAAGAAGGGCATAGGAGAACCAATAAAAACGTACGAGTTAACTACAGTCACCTACGGTACAGTTAGCGCACCTTATCTGTCCACGAGAACGTTGAAGCAGTTGGCGATGGATGAAGCTAATAATTTTCCTTTGGCGGCTCCTGTGGTGCTGAGTGACTGCTACAAGGATGATATACTTTCAGGTTCCGAGAGTATAGAAGAGATAATAGAATTGCAGCATCAATTAATAGAAATGTTCCAGACTGCAGGGATGCATCTTCATAAGTGGTGCGGTAATTTACCCGAGATAACTTCAAATCTGCAGGAGTATGCTTTCTTGGAGTCTGATGAGACTAAAGCGCTAGGAATAATTTGGAATCCTAGACCAGACTGTTTCCTTTTCAGAATGGAGCAACAAAGGCCAACTTCATTCACCAAAAGAATGGTTTTGTCTACCATTGCAAGAATCCTTGACCCCTTGGGTCTCCTAGGTCCAATTATAGCTTTGGCAAAGATATTTATGCAAAGATTGTGGTTGCTGGAATTGGGATGGAGTGATGAGCTTCCTTTTAAAGAAGAAAAGGAGTGGCGTCGATTTATAGACTCCTTGGAAGCCGTGAATAGCATCTCTATTGACAGATGTATTGTGGTTCACAGAGCGGAGAGCATTGAGTTGCATGCATTTAGCGACGCTTCGAAAAAGGCGTAAGGAGAATCCGTTTATCTCAAGTCTATATCTGCCCTTGGAGAAGTTAAAGTGTGTCTCGTAACGAGTAAAAGCCGAGTGTCACCTCTGAAGCAGATTTTCATTCCAAGACTTGAACTGTGTGGGGCAGTTTTTGCCGCTAAATTGATGAAGAAGGTGAAGGACGCATTGAAGCTTCAGATTTCAGCTGTGCATTTTTGGTCGGATTTGACTATTGTGATTTCATGGATACATCGAGAATCAAGAGAATTGAAGACGTTCGTGGCTAATCGAGTGTCTAAGATTCATCAACTAAGTTTCCGTGACCAGTGGCATCACATTGCATCGGAACAGAATCCTGCTGATATGTTATCTAGAGGAGTACTTCCTGAGGAGCTTCGTGACAACTCTCTATGGTGGCATGGTCCTGATCTTCTTCAACAGAGTGCTTATTCAACCACTGTCATTGGGGAACCAACCCAGAGAGATGACTTTGAGAACTACGGGTGTCTGAGAGAACTCTGGAGACTTCATTGCTGTGTTCCAAGAACTTTGACTTTTTCAACCATCTTATGGACCTTTCTAATAATTATTTTAAAATAATACATATTGTTTCTTATATTTATAGATTTATTCACAATTGCAGATCCAAGGTGAAAAGGAGGGGACCTTTAACTACGAATGAAGTAAATGACTCAGAAACCTGGCTTATCAAGCAGGATCAAAGTGGTATTAATTTAAGTGACCCTTCAGGTAATCTTAAATCTTTAAATATATTCCAGGATGATAAAGGAGTCCTGAGAGTTGGTGGTAGGCTGGAAAAAGCTTCCATACCCTACAGCCAAAAGCATCCAGCTATACTGGCTAAAAATTCTAAATTGAGTAAAATGTATTTCATAACTTTGCATAAGAAATTATTTCATGTTGGTCCACAAGGACTACTGAATGCAGTAAGATTGAGATATTGGGCTTTAGGAGGTAGAAACCTAGCTAGGAAAACGGTTCATACTTGTGTGATATGTTTCAAGTGTAAACCAATTCCCTCTTCTCAAATAATGGGCAATCTTCCGTATGAAAGAGTGAATATGGCCCCTCCATTCAGTGTAACTGGTCTAGATTTAGGAGGTCCATATTTTGTATCTTACAAAAATCAGAGAAAAGGTATCCTTAACAAAATCTATGTTTGTGTTTGCATTTGCTTTGTGACTCGTGCCGTCCACCTTGAAATTCTTTCCGATTTGACTTTGGATGCAATAATTGCAACTCTTAATGTCTAGGTGAGGAAAATGTTCCAAAATTTTTACAGACAAAGCGACAAATTTCGTTGGTGTGAATTCTCAATTAAAGGCATTTTATAAGACCCTTAACTTTCCAGATCAAAATCTGGCGGCATATTTCATTGAAGAAGGCATTGAATGGAATTTTATTCCACCAAGGAGCCCCACATATGGGAGGTCTTTGGGAGGCCGGCATAAAGTCAGTGAAATATCACCTTAAGCGAGCATTGGGAAGATCCAGACTCACATACGAGGAGTTTGAAACAGTGATTATCCAGGTGGAAGGAATCTTAAATTCCAGACCCCTTACACCAATATCCAATGATTTTGATAACTTTGAGGTATTAACTCCTGCCCATTTCTTGATTGGTAGATCAATTAATTCTATTCTTGACCCCATAGTAATTAATATTAATGACCATAGATTAAGCCGTTGGCAGAAAACAACAAAGGTAATTCAGGTAGTTTGGAAAAAATGGAGTTCCGATTATCTGAATACTCTCCAACAGAGAACCAAGTGGATGATCGAGAAGGACAAAATAATGTGTGAGACAATGGTAATTGTAAAGGAGGATTTTACACCAGTTTGCAACTGGCTTTTAGGGCGCGTCGTTGAGGTCTATCATGGTTCTGATGGTAAAGTGAGAACAGTCAGAATTAAAACAAAAACAGGAGAATTTAAGAGGCCCATAACTAAGATTTGTATTCTACCTATAGATGTAAATGGTTAAGTCAATTTCCATTTAAGAAATTATGTGTTTTTCATTTAAATTGTGCTTTGTAATTTTAATTTTTTTTTCTGAAAATTTATTGTACTTTATATGTATAATAATTTTGAAAACAATTGTTTAACCTGAAACTATTGTGAAAATGTATTGCTATTGTTGAATATTAATATTGCAAGGCCGGGGGGTATGTTTGAGCATGCGCAGTGGGCACCGCCTGGCGGTGATTAAGTGTATTAAGGAAAAGAGCGTTGAGTTTCTCGGTGAGCGGGAGATCGGACGAGCGAGAGCGAGAATTACGGTGCCCATCGCAGTGTTCCGACATACGCCCCGAGCAACAGAGAAAGAAGAGAAATAAAGATGTTTGTCATCTACTCCATCTAATTACTGAGAGTGAGAAACACATAGGGACCACTACCCAACAACATTTATTCTTACTCTAGTGACTGCTCTCTGTTTTGGATTCTTCTACAACTTCGAATCCAAAGGTGGAACAGTCTCTCAAAAATTCCCATCTTCATTAAAAATGACAGCAGCGTCACCGGCCTAAAAAACTAAGTTAACATCAGAGTTAAAGTGGATGCGTAGGTGAAACATACAGAAACCACGCAATAGTATCTAAAAATCGATAATAATTTTAAAACTATAGATTTATTTGTTTAGTGTGCTTTGTGTTGTAGTATTATGCGTGCCGTAGTAATTAAAATTTATAGATGCTCACAAGTGCTTTCATTCATGGACTATAGGACGATCAAATCGTGTCAGCCCTGCATTGACAAGGTAAGCCATTTTACCTTGAGTATTTTCATTTTAAACAAGACAACAACAAAAAAATGAAACTATTAATATCACAACCTGCGACGTAAGCGGCCCCTTTCCCGAAACATCCATGAGGATTACAAATATAGAAAACCGCTCACCGAAACTGAGTTAGTATTCTTTTCACTAGTGATTAGTAGTATTGATTTGACCCTTTGAAGAATCGACTAGTGATTACTTCAGCTGTCGAACAGGACGAGCGAATGCTTGTGAATAATTTTAAATGTAATTCTATTTTAGACACTGATAGTTGTGTCAGAGTGCTGTAGAAGGTGAGAAGACCTTCTGAGATTTGTTCTGCGAATATAGCTAATGCATCCTGTAGTTCAAGCTTTGTTTTTCAACAATAAATTTCCGTCGTTCCTGAAGAACTATTCTGCACTTAAAGACTCATAGCATAAGATCCTCGAGCCCCGATCTATGTAACTATATTGTCAGTTCACGGCATACGAAGCGCTATCTGTGTAATTAAAAGAGTAGAGTGTGTTGTTGTGTCTGTAGTAATGTATGTATAAACTGTGTCTGCGCAATCCCAATTGCGCTGCCTGAACTGTGCATGCCCTGCAACTCCAATGTAAATGTACAGAAGTTATGAGTCATTAATAAACGCTAGTCCTCAAGAAAACTGTGTCGTGAACAATATGTGTTAGAGACTCTTGAGTCCACTTACGTGTTAGAGCTATCGAATTAAACAATGGTCCTTACGTGGCCAGAGAAGAGCTAATGGATTAACCTATGGATTACAAAATAAAAGACTAAGTGAAAAGCCAAGTTCGGCAGCCATTGATGTGAGATGAGAGCAATGTTCTTTGAATTTTTGTGAGAATTTTAATTATTTAATTATGTCTTTAATTGCTAAGTTGAAGAAAGACGAGTTAAAACTTGTCGCGGAGGAATTAAAACTAATTGTGCCAAATAATGCAAAAGTTCTTGATTTGAAAATTTTAATTGAAAGTAGTGAAGTGTATAATACAGAGACAGAATTAGTTAAAACTGTTATTGACTATGCCGTTGAAGAAACGAGAATTAAAAAATCTGCGAGTGAATCAAGAGAGTTAGAGAAAATTAAGTTAGCACAGTTAGAGAAGCAATTAGAGCTTGCTAATATTCGGAAAGATCACATGATTCTTCACTTTCAACAGTGAGCGCCACCGAAACATGTAACAATATTAGTATCGAAACGTTAATAAAAAGTGTAAAAACATTAACTATCTCTGTACCCTCGCGTGTTGAGTCATATAATTTATTTTTTCAGTCATTAGAGAAAGCATTCAAAACGAAAGAGGTTCCCGAAGAATGGAAATCGGAAATTCTTTTAAATATCTTAGGAGAGAGAGCGAATAACTTAATGATTTATGTATCAGAGGAAGAATTGCGCAGTTACGAAACACTAAAAAAATTAGTTTTGAAAGAATTTCAGCCAACACCGCAGGAATGCTATAATAGTTTTCGCAAAACTCAAAAATTAAATTCAGAGAGTTATGTTCAATTTGCGTCTAGGTTAAGTGCAACATTTGAGTATTACTGTCAGTTACGAAATGTTAATGAATTTAAGTCAGTATGTGAATTAATTGTTGCGGATAAAATGATGAGCACTCTTGACAGAGAATTATTGACTCATATTAATGTAAAACAAGGAGAAACATTTTTTAAACCCCACGAGTTAGGGCGAGAATGTGATATTTATTTATCTTGTAAAGGTAAAATTAAAAGTGAGTCTAATACATTTTCCAGGTCCTTCACTGGAAATGAAAATAAACGATTTGAGTTCAATAAACATCAGAGATATAACAGCTCGCAAAGTCAGAGAGGAGTTTCGAGCGTATTTTTTTTCTGAAATAAAGAGTGAAAAATGTGTGTTGTGTAAAAATGAAGCACATGCTTTGCAATTTTGCCCTCAGTTTAAAGGTTTTTCGATAAATGAAAGAGTAGATTTTGTTAAAAACAATAAAATGTGCTTTAAATGTCTATCCCCAGGAATGTTGTGTAAAACAGTGTCGCTCTAGAAATTGCATAATTTGTAAGAAGCCGCATAATAAATTGCTTCATTTTCAAAGAGAAATAAAAAGTATCCCAACTCCCCAAATCGGGCCTCCTTCGGTCCTTGAAGAGAGATCGCAAACGATATCTTTTAATTCTTCTGCCCCTCCGTTCGTTCCTAATTCAAATATAAACAAGCAAGAAATCGTGGCGACTACATTTAGTCATAACAAAATTAAAAGATGCTTACTAAGTTCTGCTCGCGTATTAATTAAAGATAAATATTCGAATTGGCATGAATGTAGGTGTTTGTTAGATGGTGGCAGTATGGTTTGTCTTATAACTAATGAGTGCGCCAATAAATTACAACTGAAAAGATTAATACTTTGATCTCATGTTTAAATGATGCATCTATGATTGTTAACGGTTGCGTTAAAACGACAATTTCAAATAAAAATAATACATTCGTGAAGGATTTAAATATGTTAGTAGTTAAGAAAATCACAGATTTTATTCCAAGTAATACGTTTAATACTAGTGTTAATTTTTCAGATATAGTGGAGTTAACTGATGAACGTTTTAATATTCCAGATAAAATAGACATGTTGTTAGGTGCAGAAATATTTTTTGAACTATTGAGACCGGAAAAATTTAAGATAAAAAATTCAGATCTAATTTTACAAAACACGGTTTTGGGTTATGTTGTAAGTGGTAATGTAGATTCATTTAATGAAACTAAAGTTCATTGCGGTTTAGTTAAGGACGAGGATTTAAATAAAACGCTGCAACAAATATTGTGGAAGGACAATAAACACGACCGAGTAAAAACATATGAGCTTCAAACAGTCACGTACGGGACGACCAGTGCCCCATACTTAGCGCAACGAACATTGAAACAATTGTCCTATGATGAAGAAAATAAATTCCCGATAGCAGCACCAGTCCTTCGAAGCAATTTCTACATGGATGATGCGTTATGCGGGGCGGACACCTTAGAAGAGGCTAAGGAGCTACGATATCATTAATTGAAATTTTGAAAAGTGCAGGTATGGAATTGCATAAAATCCGGGGAAATCATCCTGAACTTTCGCAGAGTATAAATGGAATCTACGATTTTTCTAAACCAAATGAGACCAAAACCTTAGGTGTGTCCTGGGACCCAGGAAGAGACACTTTTTCGTTTAAAGTTGACGTAATACTTAGTGATTCGTATACAAAGAGAAGCGTTTTGTCAACTATTGCGAGACTGTTTGATCCTTTGGGTCTTGTGGGACCCGTGGTGTCCAACGCCAAGATGTTTATGCAGAGGCTTTGGAGACTTAGTATTGACTGGAAAGATCCACTCCCAAAGAAAGTGTATGATGAATGGCACCAGTTGTTAATTGGGCTAGAGAGCCTAAATAACATCAATATCAAAAGACGTGTAGTGATTGAGAATCCTGCATCTATAGAGATTCATGGGTTTTCTGATGCGTCAGAGCGTTGCTATGGAGCTGCAGTGTATTGCAAATCAAAAAATAATTCGGGAGTGACGTTAGTGAAATTAATTACTAGCAAATCGAGAGTTTCACCATTTAAGAGTCTAACTATTCCAAGATTGGATCTGTGCACCGCTGTCCTTTTGTCCAAACTTGTGAAAAGAGTGATTGATGCCTTGAAGCAGGAATCAGTTAAAGTTTATCTGTGGACTGATTCAATGATAGTGTTGTCGTGGCTACAAAAAGAACCGATGGACCTTAAAACATTTGTGCAGAATAGAATTGCTAAGCTTCAAGATTTGTTCCCTGTATGGCAATGGAAACATGTGCCATCCAACCAGAATCCTGCAGATTTGATTTCTCGTGGAGTAGATCCTGACAAACTTCTGAACCAAGAAATGTGGTGGAACGGTCCAGAGTTTCTATCTGGCAGTGATTATCCGAACAAACCTGTGAACATTAGTGAAAACAACGATGCGTACAATTCAGAACAGTGTCCGTGAAAAACTTGAGAATGAAGTGCCAATATTTAACATTTGAGTGAATGACTTTGTGAACAATTTGTGTAACCTTAGTAATAACTATTTAACCATTTTGCGTATCTTAAAGTTATATTTTTAGGTTCGTAAACAACCTGAGGAGGAAGGTCAAAGCCAGTGGCCCACTAACAGTAGATGAATTGGAGAAAGCAGAGATCTTCTTAATAAAAAGTGTACAAAGGCAAGAATTTTCAGTAGAAATAAAATGTATAAAAAAACAAAAACCTATCTTGCCAAAAAGTAAGTTGAAAAGTCTCAATCCAATTTTGGATTCAGATGGAGTGCTTAGAGTGGGTGGCAGATTAGGTAATACAAATTTTCCTTTTAATCAAAAACATCAAATTATTTTGCCTAAAATCCATAAACTGTCATGTATGATAATGGAATATTTGCATAACAAATACTTTCATGTTGGTGCTTTTTCACTTTTGAATTATATTCGCGAAAAATTTTGGCCTCTCAATGGTCGCAATCTTTGTAGAAAAATTGTTCACAAATGTATAATCTGTTTTAAATGTAAACCTGTTATAACATCTCAAATAATGGGCAATCTGCCTAAGGAAAGGGTTACCACTGACTACCCTTTTTACCCTTTTGTGGTCCTTTCTTCATAAAAAACAAAAGCCAACGCAAAGGAAGTTTGCATAAAATCTATGTTTGTATATTTATCTGTTTTGTGTTTAAAGCTGTACACATCGAAGTAGTGTCTGATTTAACTTCCGATGCATTTATTGCGACTTTAAAAAGATTTATTGCACGAAGAGGGAAATGTGCAAAATTATTTTCTGATAACGCTAAAAATTTTGTAGGAGCTAATAGGGAAATTAAAAAACTTCATGAAATGGTTAGCAAACCAGATGATCAATTAGCTAGATACTTAGCGGCAGAAGGCATTAAGTGGAAGTTTATACCCCCTAGATCCCCCAACTTTGGTGGTCTATGGGAGGCTGCTATTAAATCATTTAAATATAATCTAAAAAGAGTTATGAGGGGAATAAATTTGACTTATGAAGAATTTTTAACCGTGATAGTTCAAATCGAGGGTATGTTAAATTCTCGACCTCTTTACCCCTTGTCTGCTAATAAGAATGAGTTTGAAGTTCTTACTCCTGCTCACTTCTTGATTAATAGATCCTTGAATTCTATTATTGAGCCCAACTTAATAAATATAAAGGAGAATTACCTTAAGAAATGGGGGGAAATTACTAGAATAGTGCAATTAATGTGGAAATTTTGGCATCGCAATTATCTTAATCAAATGCAACAAAGGAACAGATGGATGTTCGAAAAAAATAATGTTAAGGTTGGAGATTTAGTACTCTTAATTGAAGAGAATTTGCCACCATACAAGTGGTTATTAGGAAGAATTATTCAAGTTTATTTAGGAGTCGATAACAAAATTTGTGTAGTTAAAGTGAAAACTCAATTTAGTACTTGTAAAAGAGCCATATCTAAAGTTTGTGTTTTGCCAATGCCAAATGATTAAATACTGTTGATAAAATTTATTTTTTGTGTGTGTTTTAATCAATTCAAATGAATTGTTTTTTTTTTTAAATTTATTTTTAATGATATAGTGCATTTCTTTAAGTGTCTTTTGTGGAATTTGAGTGATGAACAATTTAGATATATTTTGTGTAAATTATTAATATAGTGATTGCATGGTGTAACCAGTGCAATGTGGGGCGGTATGTCAGTTCACGGCATACGAAGCGCTATCTGTGTAATTAAAAGAGTAGAGTGTGTTGTTGTGTCTGTAGTAATGGATGTATAACCTGTGTCTGCGCAATCCCAATTGCGCTGCCTGAACTGCGCATGCCCTGCAACTCCAATGTAAATGTACAGAAGTTATGAGTCATTAATAAACGCTAGTCCTCAAGAAAACTGTGTCGTGAACAATATGTGTTGGAGACTCTTGAGTCCACTTACGTGTTAGAGCTATCGAATTAAACATATATTATCTCGATAATCAAAAATTTTAGTTCTCATATCTTCCTACCTTTTTGAAACTTTACTTGAATATATATTTTTCTTTACATACTATGTCTTCGGAAGAAAATATATTTTTCTAATGGGAATAAATGATTCAGATACTTTTGTTGTAAGGAAATTTTCCTAATGATTTTAAATATAAACTATCTGAACAATGCCAGTTGAAAATGAACGGCAAACCTTATCTTGAATCCCATAAAAATTATTTTCATAAATTATTGCAATGAGTGAGTGAGTGATTTTGGGGTTTATTGGCGCAAGAGCCGATTTCGGCTATACTGCGCCAAACATTTGTTTTAATATCTGTGGTCTAGACGGGAAGAGAAAGAAAGAATGAATTGAACGACAAGAAAGAGGGTCGAAAATAGAGAAGGATCACTAGGGTACCCCGGGTTCGTGAAGCCCGTGTTTACCAAAGACAGTAAACCCCGTGGGGGCACTAGGGGCACCTCGGGATTGTGACACCCGTACTCACCAAAAGAAGGTGAGCCCCCTGAGGGGGTTATTGCAATGAATAGAGAAATTATCAAACTGTTTGAATTAGGCAAATTTAAAGTAATTGATATTCACATTGCTTTATGTTGTATATTTTAGTTTATTAAAGAGTTTCAAATTGGTTATCTTTTCTAAATCGATCGCATATATTTTATAACAAATCAAAGGTCAATTTTTTATTTCATGTTGTACACATCTTTAGAGAAAAAAAAAGTTTTAGTTATATCAACATTTATAGGTTTTCCGAATATTCCGCTATCATACTTGATCAAAATAGCAACGGAAGAAAACGATATGCTGAAATGGACTGGACAGGATATTTTCAGAACAAATAAGTCCTTAAATTTTAAAAATTGAAAGAAAGATCCTTTATTTATATACTATCCCATTCTAAATGTTTCATAAAATTCTAAGAATTTAATTTAATTTCAAAATACATCTAAGAACTGTAAATCAATCTAAATTAGCTGAAATTTAGCACATTCATGATATCAAATATTTAAGTCATTCATTAATATCCCACACTATTTAAGTTTTCTTACTTAAATTTACACCATAAATTTTTATTTAATGTTCTATGTGAATATTAGCTGTATAATTTTTTTAAAATTATATAAAATAACTAGCCGTTATCCACCCTCTTCGCTTGATATTTCATGTGTTATGTTGTATGAATATATACTGTTTATGTAGAGTGAGTGAATATTAACGTCCCACTGTTCAGCTACACAAGGGCTTTTGGGGACGGTCCACGTAATTTTGAACCATGGTCAAGTGACGCGGACGACACCTGAGCTGGCATCCCCTCTCCTAACTACCACACCACACCAACGGGAGGACGTTTGAGCTCTCGACAGACTTTACGTGCATCGCTCCCCTACACGGCGAATCTTCAGTGGTACTGGGATCGAACTCATGACATGCTAGCCATGATCCGATACCTAGACCACTTGGCTACCGGGGCCACCTGTTTATGTAGATGGTATTACCGAATTCGACCAACGAATTCAGAGGGGTTATAGTAGGTATTTTCATGATTTTCACCGACGAGGTTTGCGATATCATGTTCTATAATTAATCATTGGGATGCCGCCTGTTACTCTCCCTTCTGAATTTGTTGGTAGAATTCGACAACATCCTGTACATAAATTACTATTATCTAAAACCTAGCATTAAGATTTCGATTGAATTGAAAGACTTTCTTATTTCCCTCGTCTCTTGATTTAAAAAGAACAGAGCTTGAATTTCTAAATTTGAAGTAAAATTATCTTTTAAGCTTCCGTAATCCTCTCCCCAAACGGAGATTTCCACAAAACTCATTTTTAGTGACCTCAATTTAACCAAATGTGCTTGACGAATTTCATGTCCAAGTCTAATAGTTAAAACGAAATTTTTTTACCAACATGCCCCGTAACCAATCTTGAAAGTAGATTTTCGCAGACCCGTTCTTAGCAGATTTTACTCAACAAAAGGAACATGCATATCAGATTTCATTACTGCAGGTCTAGTAGCTCGAAAACAGAAATTTGACTTTGTCAACATGTCCCAACAACTCCCTCCCATAAAAATTGATTTCTAGTTAGCAAAAGAGAAGCATTACGAAGTTTGAAATGTCTGTACGTCTTTTAGCTTTAAAATGGTTTTTATCAACAACCTCAGGCAATTCTCCTTGGAAGTCAATTTCTGATAAAACCGTTTTTAGTGGATCAATACTCAACAAGAGAAACCTGTAGATTGATTAGATCAAAAAGGTAATTTTTTTAACTATGAGACCCGTAACCCCTTTGGAGGTAGATTTCCACACAACCCTTCTTTGTAGATCTCTACTCAAAAAAAGTAGCGTACTTAACGAATTTCTAGTTTGTAGTGTTCCGAAGATATCAAACGAGTGTGAGTAAGTCATTTTTCTCTTTAATAAAAATAAAGAAGAGAAAAAGAAAATACTAACTTACAATTTTTCAGTTTAAGAACAAACAAATTAGCTATAACAAATTATAATTCTTTCCAAACTTAATTTAAAAAAGAAAAAAAAAATATTTTTGAGAAAGATATTTCATATATATAATGTCTTTATGAACTAAATGCACTTTGAACAGTTTTTTAAAGTATACATAAATGTCTAATTAAAATTTACCAAACATCCTAAAATATGCTTGTGAAATTCATAAATACATTTTAATTATTAATTTGAAATCCCACGTGATCAGCAGAAATTTCAGAATAGGCTAAAGATCTAGTATTAAAAATACACAAGAAATAATTCTTCAAGCAAAGCAAAAAAATTTATTTCTATTTATAAAAATGAATACATTTTTCATAAAAATCATTAAGCAATCCATACAACACTGAAGTAAAATTGCCAGATAAACAACAAGTATAGTCTTCTAGGATTAAGGTCATGAAAGCAATTATGTGAAAATAAATGTTTCTAAATATAGCAACACTTGACTTTTAACACACTTGTTGTTTTTATTTTTTAAATAAGAAAGCAATATTTTTAAGTAATATTGAAGTAGGAAAATGGGTTTGGAAATTTGGTTCATAAACTTCGTCAAAAAATATCTCTATTGAAATTCAGTCACTAAAATCAAGAGTTGTACTATAAATCAAAGGTTGTACATAAAACTAAAATCTATGTTTGGCAGGAGAATACAAGTTTTATTTTTAAATTATCACTTTATGAGAAAGTCTTGTTGCATATTTCAAGAACATGAGACTTATCCTTGGTTACTATGAATGCGTAAGTGTTTGGTCAAATTTCCCCTTTTACAAGAAAGCTTTGTTGCATATTTCACAAACATGAGGTTTTTCATTAGTATGAATGCGTAAATGCTGTTCTAAGTAATCCTACGCGAGAAAGCCTTGTTGCATATTTCACAAACATGAGGCTTTTCATTGGTATGAATGCGTAAATGTCTTTTTAAAGCACCACTTTGAGAGAAAGCTTTGTTGCATACCTCACATACATGACGCTTTCTTTAGCATGGATATGTAAATGTTCCTTTAGCACACTACTATGAGAGAAAGCCTTTTTGCATATTTCACAACATGAGACTTTTCTTTGGTATGAGACACTAAATGCTTTTTCAAATTATTCCTTTGAGAAAAAGCTTTATTGCATATTTCACAACATGAGGCTTTTCCTTTGTATGAATGCGTAAGTGTAATTTCAAAGTGCCATTTCGGGAGAAAGCCTTGTTGCATATTTTGCAAACATGGGGCTTTTCCTCGGTATGAAAATGAAAGTGGATTTTTAAATCCCAAGCCGAGTGAAACCCTTGTTGCATATTTCACAAACATGAGGCTTTCCAGTGTATGAACAAGCAAATGTTCTTTTAAGTTACCGAATCGAGTGAAAGCCTTGTTGCATATTTGACAAACACAATACTTTTTGTTGGCACACATAGGTAAATGATGCTGTGAGTTATCACTTCCAGAGACAGCCATCTCCTAAAGTAAAGTAGAAAATTTTCTTTAATACATAACAAAGAGAAAGGCCCCATACCCCAGTCATTACAAATAATGGTTTTATAATCAATCACTTTGTACTTTGATAGAAATGGATTCCTATTTAATGCAAAATGCTGAAATTGGAACTTTTATTTTACTAAAGAAGATATGCATAAAATGAAATAATGTTAGATGTAACAGATTCTAATACAAAATTAGCACATTATTTTCTTTAATGGTTGCTCAAGATATTGTTTGGCTTTGATATAGCATTTATTAAAAATCTAATATATATTCAAGGAATTCTTACTAAATTCTATATTAGCCATTGAAAAACAATAGAAAAGAACAGACAACATGATAGATCATTTGCAAATTTTTGGAGGATGATTCAAAGTGGATTATTTGTTTTGTTAAACAATAAGCTTAAAGAAAGTGAGAAATGGATGAAAATAAACAATTTAAAAATTTATCAATCAATAAAATTTGAAAAATCTTTTCAGAAATAGATAAGATCATAATAATAAATATGGTAAATGAAATAAAGATATTTTTATGCTGAATGTTTAAGATTCTTCTTTTAGCTAATAAAGTAGTGTCTTAATAATAGTGTTGTGACAGCAAATGGTAGTTTAAAAGCTGAAATTCTAAAATACTTTCTTAAAAACAATTCAATTTCCTCTTTACAAGTATTATTATAAGGCTTTTATTTAAAATTTTGAAGTTTTAAATATAAGCTCACTTACAAAATTCACTTTTTTTTCTAAAATCCTTAATTTTTTTTTTAAGGAACTCTGAGAATCTTTGAGTCATTTTAAATCATGAATATAGCAGTAGTTGAAATCCACATATCTCAGTAACAGTAGAAGATACTAGGTTTTCAGAGAATTCAACATTTGAAGAAAGTATTTATATTGTATTTATAATTAAACATAATAACTGGAGCATAAGCTTCACTTTTTTAATTTTAAGATAAATACTTCTTTTTTTTTTTTGCCACAGTATAACAATCGAAAATTAATTAATATTTTGAGATTGTAAATGTTAATTCTTAATCAAAACTCCTTAAGATTTGGATTATATATACAGTGGGTTTTCATGGTTCTAAATTCAATAATTCTATATAATTTTCTCATAGGTTTACCATGTTCTTTTGAAAATAGCAACAGCTATCATTCCCTTAGAGAAATTGACCATACATATCAGATTCTGAAAAGAACATTAAAATTGAAAATGTTCATAATAAAATAATATTAACATCTGTTAATCTATGTGTAAATGTATACTTAAAGAAGGTTTACTATGTACAGAAATGTTATAATTTTGAAACAGTGAAAAAGGGTGCAGACAGGTAAATGAGTGTGTTTGTATTCTCTTTATTTTGGATAAACATGAGCATAAATGGCAGTGTATATTTGGTTTGAAATTTTTCATCGAGGTTTCTTGGGATATATAGTTCTTAATACATATTTGAAAATCATTCAAGCAAAAATTTAAATTAAATACTAACTTTAAATCAAAACAAATATATTATTGTAGTTATTAGATATAAATAGTTACATCAAAAACATTCACATGAATAAAATAGTGTTTTCAATGTAGTTTTTTCCGAATAAAAGAATTTATGTTAAAATTAAAAGTTTATTATCTAATGTAGCACTTTAATTTCAGAGTCAAAGAGACACTAAAGTTACTCATAACACTATATTTATAATGGGAAAATATGTTTCCATAAATTATATGGTTTTCAAAGATTTCCTTTTCATTCTATGTTCTAATCTATTATAAATGAACTAGCCTTCACCTGCCCACTTTACTGGATATATCATAACATTGTACAAATAAATACTGTTTTTATATACATAGATATTTGTAATTTACATATATAAAAGACCTAGCATTAAGCATTCAATTATGTTCAAAAACATTCTTATAGCTTTCACCTCTTGAATAATAATTTCTAAAATTGCAGTAGACTTATCTTTTTTGCACTTGTAACCTCCTCCTTTAAAATGGATTTCCACAAAACCCATTTTTAGTGGATTTCTATTTAAAAAATAAAATATGATTGCCAAATTTGAAATCTAAATGTAATATTTCAAAAACGGAAAAGTTTCTTTTTTACCACTAATTTCCATAGGAATTTTTGACAGTCGATTTCCAAAGGACCCATTCTTTGCAGATATTAATTTAACAAAAGAAGCATGCATACCAGATTTAATTATTATAGATGAAGGAGTTCAAAAACAGAATTTTTTTTATCAATAAACGCCAGTCACTCCCCACTTCTTGCATAGGAGTCAATTTCTGTACAATCCATTCTTAGTGGGTCTGTATTCAACAAAGGCTGATTTCTGCAAAAACTCTACTTCATGAAAGGAACATACCTACCAATTTTCACGTTGAAGGACAAATAGTTTCAGAAACGGAAATGTTTATCGCAGTGGCGTAACCTACACCACTGCATCGTGGGGGGGGGGGGCAAAACCTGACTGCCCACCAAGTACCTAGCTTTTGTAAAATCCAACTTGGGAGCATCAAAACTGACTTTGCAGGGAGGCCCAAATGTTCACCATTATGCCAATGGTTTATCTATAACACACCATAAGCCACTGCAAAGCCCCTTGGGGTTTGATTTTTTCAAAACTGCTTTTATTGTAGACCTTCACTCCATAAAATGAATGTGCCTACCAAATTTTAAGTCTGAAATGGTTCCAAAATGGAAATGTTTATCTATAAGGACATAAAGCTCATTCAACGAACCATCAAACCTTCAAGGGTGATTTTCGCCCCAAAAAAAGAAAAAAACATTTTGTAGCAGATCTCTTCTGTATGAAAGGGATATGTATATCAAATTTCAACAATGTATATGTAAAAAGTTTAAAAACAGAAATATTTTTTCTATAATGCCCCTTTTCCCCAAAAAATGCCAATTAAGGTTCGATTTTTGCAAAATCCCTATTTTAGCAGATCTCTACTCCATGAAAGGAATCTACCTACCAAGTTTCAAGTCTGTAGTTCGAACAGTTCATAAACAGGAATATTAAGCTATAATGCTCCTTAAGACCCCACAATGCCTCTTTGAGTTCGATTTTTGTAAAAAATTCGTTCTTTGCAGATCTCTACTCTATGAAAGGAACATGCCTACAAAAATTCAAGTCTGTAGGTTCAATAATTCCTGAGATGTTGTGATGAGTGAGCTGCTTTTCTCCTTTTTTCATAGGTAACTGTAACTCAGCACTTTTTAAAGGCAAAACAGTAATATTTATTTATCATTAAAGGAAATTTTATTAATGACAGTGTTCGTTCAAGATGAATTACACAGAATGATCTGCTCAGCATGCTCTTTGAAGCAACATATTCTCACCACTTGCCTTGTGAAGCCCAGCATTTTACTCTTCATTTGTTTCTTTATATTTCCCTAGCAGAAAACAAACATTTTTCTACTGCCCTACAAACAGCATTGAAATTCTTGATCTTGTATCATTATTCAATCGTGTTTGTAAGCAGAGGCAGATTAAGCAGGTGGTGGACCTGTCGTCCCCCGGGGGTTCAATTTCTTGAATCGATATTGAACCCCAACGATTTCCTCAGATTCGTGTAGCAGTGCTAGCGATCTTTCTTGCATACATCTGTATTGTTGCAATCTATAAAATTTCGCTTGCTCTTTTCTTTTTTTTTGCACAAATTTTTATTGAACAAACAAATACTATTCAAGTTAAGCAAATTTGTT
>BMAO01023622.1:0-34556 GCA_019973975.1 Trichonephila clavata
GACTGCCGGTATGCCGAATAACACCGAAAACGTCTACATCGAATAAAACTGATTCACGAAACTTTCAGTTTATACATGAAGATATTATTTGAATTCACCTTATTTGAGCGTCATGCAGAACTACATAACTTACCGAAAAGATTGGGTTCAAAACTATAGAATAATAATTCACAAATGCTCAATTGATCGTAAGAGAAAACCAAATCTGATATGTAATGATTGATGACCATGCAAAGGATTACTCACAAAGATTCAAATTATTCAAATTTCGTCAGTTTTTGTTTTGCCTGAAAATCGAAAGGAACGATGATATGGATTTCACCATATGAATTACAGACGGTTTGATGGATGGACTTAAGCTGGAATGGATACCCACGAATCAATTACGAGAATTAATCATACGATCAAATAAAGAAGAGGGCGCTGCATGATTTTCAGGAAATTATCTTTGGACGAATGGTCTACTATTACCACATCTGTTTTGGTGAAAATTTGAAGATTGAGAGGACGTCCGAAGAACTAGAAATAAAGCAGCGGTAAACCTATATTTGCTAAGAGATCGAACAATACGATAATACCAAAGAACGTTTTCACCTTGGAAATAATTGGAATGGAGAAAGGCTTTCAATCGATGACCGTGATAAAAGAGTTAAACAGGTAATATGTAGCTACTGTAGACCAGGTCATTATGCCGCTGTAGACTAAAATAAAGCGCAACAAGGGCAATGAAAATCAATAACCTTCACAAGCTCTCCGGTCCAGACTGTTCTCGCTGAATTACAAGAATAAGACTAGAAAATAACTATCGAAACAGAGACTTTGAGGCTGTATCTGACACTGAAAGCTCAGTTTCACCTATCTGTGAAGATGCAAGGAATAACAAAGCAACCGAAGATCTCGAAGGATTGTCGTTATTCGATTAAAAGTACGAAGTCAAAACAAAAGGATCGTTCCAACGAAAATCAATTCGATGGAGAGGAAATATTCGTAATATGGCATGTCAAAATTGCAGTGCATTTGAGTTCCAGGCAGTGATAGGATCGGGAATGCTTTGCTGGCTTTGACAAAAAGGTGTTTATTTCAAACACGAAGAAGGTGGTTTGCATCACAATAGAAGAAGCAAGAACTGAAGACGAAATCGAAGTTAAATATGTTATCAACTGAATAAGAAAAGGAACTCTATCTGACCAAATATATACACCCTAAGAAGACCGAAACGACAAATGTCCATGAGAATTAACTTGAAGGATGATATTGCTGCACAAACAGCACGCCGTTTGTCATTTCTGGAGAATCAGCTATCAACAAGCAGATCGACGAATGGTTAGGATATAAATCCCGAGACCAAGCTTCATATGCAAGTCCAACGTTAGTCAAGAAGAAAGACGGTACCATTGGTATCATAATATTCATAGAAACTGAATCCAAAATCACAGCGATTTGCCAGCATACCGATAGAGAGCGTATTGAGAGGCTGCAAGACAAAGTGTATTCCACGTTAGACTTTCAAGTTTTCATACGACAAACGAGGATTGGCAGGCATTTCAACTCTTTGTTGTACCAGACAAGGGTTCGAATTTAATATGTTCTTTGGCCCTGCATGTCAGCGTATTCCAAGATATGTGTACAGTATTTTAGGTTTCATGAGAAAAGGCATCGTAATAATTTATTTGGAGGATTGACCGTTCCAGCTTAAGATGGTGAAGTATGGAAAATTAAAGAAGGTGTTTGAGGTCGCATCCATATGGGTTGGAGATCAAGTTTCAAAATGCCGCTTTAAACGAAAGGTGGAATTTTAAATACATACTATGAATATGTCCTTCGTTGCAAAACGATAGCTGTCAAGAGGTTTCTGTACCAACGACTGTCAAACAGTCCAAAGCTTTTAGACCACTGTTTGGCTCTGAAAATTACTGCAATACTCTAAAATAGCGAAACTTTGAGGTTCTAATTAGGAAACGACAATCGATTTGTCTTTGAACGACTCAAATAGCTATCGGAAAAGTCTAAGCAATTGCTGATTGAAAGTCCATTAAGTATTTTCCAGCAGGAAAACAACCAATTGCACACGGACGTCACATGGAGCCACCTTGCTCAAGAGGTAGCGATGGAAATTGCACCGATTCAATTAAGCATGTCTGGGGAAACTACCCGGCAGAGAAGCAGCTAAGAACTGAAGTCCAAGGTTGTCAACGCTTTAAAGAAATTTCGTACCACCAGTGGGAAATCATTTCAAAGCCTAAATTGATTGCTCAGTTTCAAAAGACTATGGACAGAAAGGATTTGCTACTGTATATGCTGAGGCATTATTGCTTAAGAGTTTGATTATGAATTGCATCGTCTGCATGAATGCAACATGTGGATGCCCTAGCAGATATCCAGAATGCACAATTACTAACGATACTCTAACCAAGATTAAAAGGGCACAAGAGGAATACACCAGAGTCTAAGGTCACTGATTGAAACAGCAATTCAGACTTTTTGAGAAAGGAAATACTTGCCAAATAAGCGAAGGTCAACTGATAGTTGTTCGAGAAAATTAGATAATTAAGTTGTTACATGAGAAGGTATCTGCCAAGACTGAAGGAGCGTCAAACAAGAATTTTTCATTCTAATTTGAGCAAGTAGGTAGAATAATTGTTAACTATAAAAGCAGTATTTGACCAACAAAAGAGTGGGAAAAGATGGATTCTCAAACTTATTCTAAAGAGGATGTGCCAAGTACTTATCGGGCCGATTTATCGACCTCGCCTTCTACCAAATATCACATAATTTCAATAGAGATGCTTACAAATTACCTACTTTATCCTGTTAGATCACTTCCAGAAGATGCTTTGGATGTTCAAATTGCAACAAAGACTTTGGTAATCCGGTGAATACACAGAAGCCAGAGTACTTCAAGGCGAATTTCTGAGCCAGATTATTGTACTCAATGATGAAACATCTATCATTTCAGCAAATCGCCACCGGAGTACCTGAGGAATGGCCAAGTCGAGAATAGCACTGAATTATTATCTTGCTTTGACCACAATAATTGAGAAGTCTACCAAGTGGTTTGGTGCCAGACCACTTCAAAGAACAATTAAATAGTACATTTAATCATCGTACTAAGTGGTCTCCATTTGAATTATTAATCAGTCACCGGTGAGAAACAAGGGCTTCGCCTGAGGAGTTACTGATGGACGAATGATGGGAGGAATTTGCAACAGAGGAACAATTATGAGAAGACGCAAAGAAAATATCCAGAAGATACAGAGAATAAAAGAAACTCTATGGAAGCGCAGGAAGACCAACGCTCAGATGGGTGACTTGGTGGTCAATGGGAGAAACAATTTGGGACAGTTTGAAATTATACCTAAGTTTTGGGACCATATAGAAGAAGTTAAAGTAAAACCTAGAGATAGATATACTTAGAGAAAGTAAGGATCATGAGGGACCTAAGATAACAAATTCATCTGGTTGATTAATGAAATTTTCCTACCATGATGATGTATTTTATAAAAGCGCTTCTATTCTTTTAAAAGAACATAATGTACTATGTTTGTTTTCACATTATTTCATTTTGAGTTGTACTTTATTTTCAAATTTGAATGTCAGCCTGGAATTTTATCTCCGATTAGTTATTAATTTTGGCAGAGGTTATATTTATTTGTATGTATAGTAAAATCACTCGAGGTCAGTGATTCCCAGGATGGCTGAACTTGTAGGAAAGAAGTGCTTCTTTTGATTTTATTGTGAAATGGCAATCAATAGAAACCACGTGAGCTGAAGCAAAAGGATACGTAGATATAATATGAGGTGGCAGAAAAGAAACTGGGAGGCACAAGCTTAACGAAGGCAGGTCAGAGGAAATCGGTCTCTGTTTGAGAAAGAGACGTAAGCTTTCGGAACTGGTATGAAAGCATTCAATTATTTAAACCCCTTGTATAGTAAATGTTTTGTTGTGTTTTTAATACCCAGGTTAGTTTCAATCCCAGTTTATTTAACATTAAAATCGAACTTCCCCTAGACGCCATCCCACATGTATTTAACTGGTAATGAGAGCAGACTTTGAGTTATGTGTAACTTATCTACTCAAGCAAAGAGAGCGCGGACTGTATACTTTAAATAATGATGGTTTATTGAGCGACGGTTTTTACGTCCGCTCCTTGGGCTGGTTACATGCATACTGAAAACGTAAACAAAGACTACTAGCACCCTCTGCACAAGCGGGTCGTAACATCGCCTATATCAGAAACATTAACACCAATGCTTCTAGTGAATTTAGTATGTATGTCCATATGTGAAGTAATGAAGTGTGACGTATCTTGAGTATTGGGATAAATAGCTACGCCTGCTTCGGGTCTTTTATAACTTACAACAAAGTTGAAATTTTGAATATCAAGTGGTTCTTCGTTTTTTATACGAATTTCTGACAAAAGCAGAACATTTGACTTTTTTACGATAGCATAATTTTTTAGGTCAGCTCCATGCGCATGCAAACTTTGACAATCGAATGAAAATATCGGTAATCCTTTCTTGTTGGAGATGAATTCTAGAAAAGTTTTGGTGACCGTTTGTAGTGTATTGTTTTGTAACCTTTTCAATTCCAACGTTAGATCCTCTCGATGACTTGTTGATCTTTTATGATGTTTATCTGTTTCTGAAGCATTTAGAGGTGTTCCTGTTCTACCAATCCAAAATTTCCAGCTGCAGCTAATATTTTCTTGAGTAACCAAAAATAAACCTTGAATCCTCGTTACTCTTGTTAAAGCTACGTAAACTAATTCTCTAGGATGTTTGCGATCGTATTCGTAGTCAATAGCATCATAAGTACCTCCCTGTGATTTGTGAATAGTCATTGCCAAAGGAGAAATTAGGAGAAAATGTTAACGATCTTAGCAAATATGAAAAACGGATATTTAAAATAACCCTAATTTCCTGACAATAAATTTCTAATAATAAAATCCAATGATATAAAATTATAGATAATCATTTTGCAAAAAATAGGAGAGCATATATTTTATTTTTGACAATTAAATTAATAAATAATTATTAAATTTTAAATAAAATAAAATATTTTATGAAATTAAAGTGGTGCCGTTTTCATTATTTCAAACTAAAGATTTTATGTGATATAAGGTAATAAACTATAATTTTGAATTTTTAACCATATTTTAAACTTCAACACATTAATCTTGAATTATTATTAGATTTTTTAAAAAATTTTAATCTCAAAATCCACGAAAAAATTATGATTGAACAACTAGATGTCTGTTTTACCACGGTAGTAAGAAAACGTCTAAGCCACTGTGAAATACTAATCCGGATTGCGTGATGCATTGCAGAGGTTAAATATTAGAAAATAAATAATACAAAATTTTCAAATGCCAAAATAAATGCTAGTATTTAAAATAATTTTCTGTTATTTATTTTTTATCTTAAAAATATTAGTATAATTATTTAGAACACACTATTGTACTGCACAATGATTCTTCAATTAAACGATTCAAATAATAATCAAACAAAAACACTATTTGAACAATGCAGAGTATATACACATTGAACTTTTCACTAAATCCATTCAATTTCACTTATAATATATACACAGCACTATACGTCAGCTGTATAGCTACAGAAATACTGCTATAAGCATGTCGGTGACGCGAATACACGAGATTTCACCCATCCAAAAAATGTCTGAAGCGAACAGCACACTGAGCATGCGCCAGTCAGAGCATGTCGGTGACGCGAACCCATAAGATTTTCCCCTACCAAAAAGTGCTCAAAGCCGCTAAAGAAGTTTTCACTTAAAAAAATGGGAATTTTTATTATATATATATAGAAGGCCTAGTGGCAGTATATCGCGCTTCCACATCACAGGCCCGGGGTTCTATTCTCGGGCTGGGCATGGTTGACTCAGCCTTTCATCCCTTCTGTGGGTTGATGAAATCAGTACTGAGCTTGCTTTGGACTAAAACATGGGGGGGGGGCGGTTTGCTTCAGACTGACTACCTGATGGGACATCTGCTCATGCACCTCAGCGCCCAATGGCTACGTATACTGGGATGGGCACAGCAAGCCTTGGCCCTCATGGGCTGTTGCGCCACTGAGTTTGTATTATATACAGTGATAGTCAAAATTGTGGACAATTTTTAAAATTGTTATGTTTTTCAAGTCTGTATGCTTATAGAAAATGTTATGTTGCACAAAATGCAAAAAGTATTTTATATCATTTTAAAGAGAATTTAGTACTAATTCAGAACAAAAATACGAATTCAAATATTTGTAACGCAAAAAAGCTATGTGCAGAACACAGCATAACACATTTTTGTTAACGCTTGCACATATTTCACTCTTCATAATATTTCCATACCAGGGGCTTTATATGAAAATCGATTCTTAAGGAGTAAACTCCAAGAATTGTTGGAATACAAAGTCTTAATGGCTAATTACAGCTTAAAGAGATAAAGCAATTGAATTAAACAATATCAGAGTGAGTTTCTTTACCAAGTATAAAACTAGAATTAGCCAAAAATCAATTCTAAAATAAAACGTTATTTAAAAATATCAAAAGCTGAATATTAAATAATGGAATGGTAATACAAAGAAAACAAATTGCTAAGTAAATATGGGACGTGTAAATGTTTTTAAAAAATATGGATTGCGTACCTTTTGTCGTCGATTTGGAGTGGAAAAATAGCACAATGAATGATCAAATGAAATAAGACTCTTCTTTAAAGTAATAATTATTCTTTCTAACTTGAAAATAAATACATACATCTGATCGAACAACAAAGATAAGCATTATTTTTATATGTAGCAAATGTTGTCATTCGATTTTGAGAAAAGTCTGCAAAAATAATTATAATCGTCTGTACATTATAACGAAAGTCGAAATATGAAAGATGTGGAAAAAGAATCGTTTTTGCTAAAATTAAATATTTCAAAAAATAATTAATGGAAAGTTTGTTACTATTACGGGTTTTTTTGGATTGAGAGAGACATTTAACTTGAGCATTTAAATTATATTTTTCTCAACGAAAATTAATGTTTAGGTCTTTAACATGAATCATTAGCGGAGAAGTTTAAGTGTATACAGCTTTTAACATAATTTTCACACACAAAAACTTATCTTATATTTAACTTTTAAGTTATTACCCCTTTATTAGAAGATCGCAATCACGCCAAGGTCAAACGAAAACGGATTTCATTATATATTTAATAAAAAAAGTATTTAAATGTTTAAAAATACTCTTAATTAAAGTGCGTGTATTTGACCTTTATGTTCGATACCATTTTCAGTTTTCAAAATCCACAAAATTGCCGGAAAATTCCAAAAAATTTCCAGATTTTTTTTTTTTAAAAATATCTTTTTTATTTTAAATTTCAGATGTACATTTATTCTTCTGATTTTGCCTCAGGACCAAACCAATTATTTTTCTCCTGGACCTTAAAATTGAATTTCTTATTCCACTAAATGGATTATCGTAATTCCGATTCCCTTTCAGTCAAATTTTACAGTTGAAGGCATTATACGGAAAACTACAGATTTTTCAATTGCGTTCGGAGCACACGCACAAAGGAAGTTACAGAGAGTTTAAAAGAACTCCGCCATAATAGAATTAAAAGTTCTTTCCCTAATAGAGTAGTCCCTAGTTTTCTTTTAGTAGTCATTTTGAGTCTTTGTATATCAGTTATTGTTGTTAAATTATGTACGCATCATGTGATCTCAATAACTTAAATTATTTGGACATTTTCACGTTTATTTTACTTTGGGGGTCATTTTCTGGACCTGCTCAAGATGTTTAGTTTACATATAAAAATCTCCACCTGAAAAATATTTTTTTTTTCATTTGAAAAAAAAAAAATGGGAGCGAAGCAAGATATAACAAAATCATGAATATCCAAAATAATTCAATTTGATGTAAGTTTTATCTTGATTTGAATTATAAATATTGGCAATTTAATTACTATTTTATTAACAATTATTTCGAAATTCATTTTTTGTTACTCCGCAGAATGTTACCCTGGTTCTTTTAATACGCAATTTCGTTTAATCTAGATGAAGTTAAGTACTAATAACTCATCATCAAATTTGGTGTGGAAATTTGGAGAGTGGTGTAACAGCTCAGATGTCGTCCTCGTTACTTGACCGAAATTTAAAATTACCGAATCCATCACCAAAAGACCTCGTGTTGCTTTACAGTGAAATGTAACTAATCAATCATTTAATCAATAGTCTGGTAAAATGTGATTGTACTGTTTGCAGATAAGTCAGAAGTTTTCCTTAGTTGATATGTATTTATTGCAATAATAAATGAAGTTTATCCAAAAATTTCCCATTCATTTAAAATATATATTTATTTTTATTAATAAGGAATATCAACCACATCACACACTTAATATTTAGAATATTAAACCTCGCATTTCATCACTTTTTAAATTCACACCTATGATATAATTTTCAGTATACATATGTTATATCGCTGGTATTTTTGAATGTGCATATGATAGGTGCATTATATTGTGATAAGCATAATTGAGTGCAGAGTCAAGGTATAGTGCCTTAGAGTACAACTTCAAAAACTCTTAATTCGGTTTTAAAAAAACATTTAATTTTTTTACAGGAAGGAACTTGCTTATAAAAATATAGCTTGAAGAAACTAATATTCCCTATAAGTATAAGATTGAATGTGAGATGAAATAACAATAAACTGAAGTCTAAACAAAAACATCGAAATGATATATTTTCAAGAGAGAAATCCGCCTTTATCTGAAAGTAAATAAAGTGGGGGATATATTCTCTAGGAGAGGGGTGTGTGTTGGGATTCACATTTACACAGTATGCATGTTTATAAACATAACAAACAAACAATAACCTCAGAAAAACTTGTTTAAATGAGATGAAAATCGGTATGCACAGAGAAAATTCAATATTTAAGGATATTTTTAAAGAGAGCATGTGTTTTTCAAATAATAAAATTCTAGTGCATGCAAAATATTTTAATATGAAAGCTTTGAAATATAATTAGATATAATTCCAAGACATGGTGTTGAATCTAATTGTATTTAGTTTTAGTATTCTTAACAAAAACAAATTACATTTAATTTTCTATAACTCTGATTTTTTACCGAACAGAATTAAAGTACATCGCTATGGAAGGGATAGAAACACTGTTCTTAGTTTTTCCCATTTACAATAAAAATAAATTATCAAAAAAATTAGTAAACAGATTTTATATATAAGAAGTTCTAATCACATCTTCCATACATATGCGAGTAGTTGAAAAGTGCGACGTTAAAATTCCTCTTCACTCCTTCCCATGTAATATATCTACTCAGGATTATTCAAGTATAGATCAGAAATCAAGACCCCGAATATACCCAAGAAATAGCTACTGATAAAGGTTTTGATCATCATAATTGTATTAAATACAATGCAGATAAATAACTGTGGAATTTTGAAAAAAAAAAGCATTTCTTCTATTATAACTCTTTATTACTTGATAATGAAATGTACATGTCATATTTCAAAATAAAACTGTTTAAAAATTCCAATTAGATTTATTGAAGAGCTCAAAACATTTATATCAGAGATCTAACAATAACTCGTTAACACTTAATTAAAAATACAAAAATATGAAACCGTTGAAAATTTAAAATATCAAAAACAATGCGGTAAGAGAATTTAACTTACTCAGATATTGATTTAAGTTCGATTTAATCTTTATTCCATTTTAGGTGCATAGTCTCCGCTGCCAAATGAATATTTGCTTTCATAAAAAGTTTCCATTCTTCAGAACTGAAAATAGTTTCACCTTGCTTGACAATGTGTTTCTGTATAGTCTTTTTTAGCGCTTTGTCATGGTGCGCGTCTGCGAGGCTCAATATTTGGCAGGCATTTGTTGGCGACAGCTTCGCTTGCAAGATGGCACTGCACTTGCTCCTCAAAGATGCGATATCGTACTTGTCAGAAGCTGCGTAGAGTTGAGAGGCACTCTCCCACTGTAGGTCCTCCAGCTTGTCGGAGTACATGAACAAAAGCATTCGCCGCACCGTGTCGTCGTCCAGATCGGTTACATCGACACATCCCTGGGTCTTCTCCTTCATGTCGTTGGCGAACATGGCTCTGAACACCGAGGATCTGGCACCAAGAATCTGCGTGTGGACGGGAATCGTGGCGGTGTTTGTCCGCAGCTTCATATCGGAGAGGACATCACGGCAGCACAAAGACCCGATATCTTCTCTTAGACTGAATGCTTCATCAGGGGGCAGTCCACCCATTTGTACTACAGCTGGGGGTGTAGTGTCAAGAGAAGCAATTCCAAAATCGACAGTCTCAATCGTTTCAGAAGCGATTGCAGTTGAAAAAATACAATCGCAGTACAAACCGAGATTACCGGAAGAACTGATCGGTATCTCGTGTTTCAAGAAATTTAAAGTGAGAATCCCTTCTTTTTCGCAACCGTGCCATAAAAATTCTTTCGCACCGCATTCATAAAATTCTCCGTGACAATCTTACACGTATGTTCTGAAAAAAAGATATTTTTTATTCGGGTCGAAAACATGGATATATATCACGATTTCATTTCTACTAGTCAAATATAGATCGAATTTTTCACCAGGATTTCATTTCTAAAGGATCTAATCGCTGAATGTTTTGTCTCGTGCAATCTGATGGTGCTGAAGTTCTCTATCTTCCAATGAAAGGACCTCCGCTGGATTGCAACACGGGTTTCTGCCAAGAAGTATTTGTCCACTGCCACCTTTCCGTCACATCTCCAGACTTTGCATCGTGCTGTTAAAAGTATTAAGAGGCAGATATTCTATCGAAGAAAACACGGTAGATTGATGTGCGAAAAAGTCAAATCCCACAATTGAGTCTTTGCTAAATGTATGCTTGACACTCCGAGAGCTACAAAGGGTTTTACCACAGCCTGAAAGAAATGCTAGTTCAAAATTGACTTCGATATCATCTGTACTACTACCATCATCCTTTCTCTGCAGGTAGAATCCTATCTTATTAGCAGACGAACGTCCCCTGGGATATAAACGCATCACCCATTTGGTATTTTCCAATACGTCCACCACAAACACCGGACTTTCAATTTTATACAATGTTTTCAACCAAATATAGTTGACATTTTCAATTTTCCACAGGAAGGTGCAAGTGCTTTTCTTAGAAAAATCGGAGAAAGCCATGTTCAACTTTTCACCATTCAAGACTATATCAAATGCCTGAAGTTCAAACGCAGAATACAGAGACGCTTAAACTACGGAAATCTCTCCGTCTTTCCATCACACGCACTCACACAGCCGAGATTTCATTCCCACGCATGCGCTGTTGTATTTCTACTGGAGTGGAATCACAAAATTCTTCTCTGGGGTAACAAACACTATCGTCTAGACTTGGCAGGGTGCCAAACTAGCTAATATTGTCTTTTTTTTTTTTTTTTTTTTTTTTGAGAAATTTATTATTTAGTCTTTAATAATAATCATTTAAAATCCTTGTCTTCATATTCAGCATGTTCATTGCATCTTATTGTATTACAGGTTGTTCAAGACTTTATATCATTTTACTGAATCTCTCATGCTTGACGAAACACAAGATTAGTTAGTAGTTTTTAAAGATATGTGCTGAAGTGTAAATAATGTCTACAATGATTGATAGCTGTTATGTCTGCGATTCTCTTTGGACTTGTGCGTTTTTTACACCAGTTGCAAAGATTACATAATAAATGTCAAAATACCGACTTAAGTACTTTTAACACCCATGCACTAATATTTATATGTTTGACAAAGTTTTGTTTCACACACAAGAAAAAAAATTACCAATTAAAAATAATTTTTAAATAAGATAATCTGCTCAGAGTGCAATTGCATTAGTATTCGCGCGCGGAGATTTGATAGACACTTGTAGTTAACACATACAATGTTAGTAATACATGAAAATGACAAAGCATTATCATTTAATTTGGCAAAATAGAAAGTGTTTTGACATATTATCTCTCTCTCTGAACGAGAGAGAATTTTGCCTTTTCCATTTTATATTCCATCCTTCCATATTTCTGAACTTTTGAAAAAATATATTTCCAAGCACATTTTAACAATGTTATGTTTAGCAAAATTTATAAATCCTGTGACTACAAAAAAGAATTTGTATAACTTGTTATAAGACTTATTGAAAAACCATTAGTGAACTTTTTTACTTAATACTTAAATATCATTAATATGATCGAATTTATGATTTTTTTTTTCAAATTTAACGTTTTAATAGATATTTTTTGATATTAAATTTGTAAAATATTTTTCTGCTTTCCCTTTCACACCACAGTGTTCCAGATGAAAGATAAATTACCATTTTTTACAAACATCATTTACACAACAAAAATTCATTAGATTCATTCTTCGCTACGCTTCTTAATCTACAGTAATTCATTCATCGATTTTAAAAATATGAAATTTTGATTTTTTTTCATTAAACGTTCGAATTATCCCGCCGTTTGGAGGGACTGATGCATGTTAAAACTGTCGAGGCTCAAAGTTTGCACTTTGATGTGGTGTGGAAGTCTAAAGAGTGTGGTGTCACTTCAGTTGGCGGCCTTTCCACCTGACCGAGATTCATTATTATCCGTCCATCGTCAATAGCGATTGTGAGTTTCAAAGTGCGAGATTGTTCAATCCAATTGACAAATGTTTTGAGCTATTTTTTCAATATATCTTGTTATCGTAGAAAAACGACCAAGCACATTCCTTTCCGAACTATATTGGTCGATACATCTTGAGGTTTGATGATCACACACATTCCAGATTAAGTTCTAAAATAAATTTTTTTCCTAAATTATATATATATGTGCAAGTGTTTAAAAAAGAGTTTTTTTTTTTTTTTACATTTTGCAGAATAAGCCTTTGTTTTGTAGAATAAGCCATTCCATCTCACCATTTTATAATATGTAGTACTAATTTCAGAGTGCAATATCTTCTGTGTTCCGGGCAATTTTTAATGTTTTTAGAACTTCAAAAAAAAGGGGGGGGGGGAGAACCCCATCTGAATATGTGTTGCATTTCTGCTAAGTGCATCCGGTACTTCTAGTACTTTACTGTTAACAGAATTATGTTATAAGTTTGCTATGTTTAACAGAGTTTATAAATCCTGTGACTATACAGTAAATAATTTTTATATGACTTCATACAGATTTATAGAAAAATTACAAGCGAACACTTTACTTGACATTTGAAAATCAATTATACACTCATATGGAGAGCGCCAGGTACCCGTTACCACCAAGAGAACACCATTAAACGACACCGTTACGGTGGTGCAGGATGGCTCGTTTGGGGAGGAATTATTCTTGGTTCCTGAACTGACCTGCATGTTCAGAGTGTAATGATGACAGGCCACATCTATCGTAATGTCATTCTGAAACAACATGTACGTTTGTTTCGGGGTGCCATGGGTGCTGAATTTCTGTTTATGGATGACAACGCCCGTCCTCACCGTGCAAACATTGTAGACGAATGCCTTCAATCGGAGGATATCACCCGTATGGATTGGCCAGCATACTCACCGGACTTAAATCTAGTAGAGCATGTGTGGATATGCTTGGCCGACGAATTGCAGCCCGTCAACCCCCTCCCACCTGTCTACCGGAACTGCGGAGGGCATTGCTTGATGAGTGGTGTAATATTCCCCAAGATCAGATTCATAATTTGATACTGAGCCTGCGTAGGCGTTGAAGGCCTGTATTGCATCGTCCGGGAGACATACTCCTTATTAACCATCATACTAACCATGTTATACTGTTTTTTGTAAATAGGTTCTTTTTTGAAATTTGCTCCAGGGAGTAAAAATCGCAATTTTTAAAAAAAGTCAAACGCATAGCATCTTTTTTGCTCTTTACCTTGTTTAATAAATAAACTTTACAAATAATTCAAATTTGTTTTGCTTCTATCTCTTTCTTTGCCTGAACTTCATTTTCCTTAATTTATGGACATGTGAGTATATATATATATATATATCTATAAATTATTGATATCTAACTCCTAGCATTAAGCGTTTGATTGTATTAAAAACATTATAACTCTCACCTCTTGATAAAAAAAAGACAAGATTTCTAAATAATTATATCTAAAAATGAAGTAGAATTATCTTTGAAGCTTTCACAACCTGCTCCCCAAAAGTGATTTTCTACAAACCAATTTTCAGTGAACCGCTACTCAACAAAATAAACACGCTTGCCAAACTTAAAGTCTGAATCTAACAGTTAAAAAACGGATTTAATTTTTATCAATAAGTCCCATAACCACCTTTGAGAAACGATTTCCGTTTGAACCGTTCTTAGCAGATTTCAATTCAACAAATGAAACATGCAAATCAAATTTCGTTATTGTATGTTTAGTAATTCAAAAACGGGAATAGTTTGTTTTTTTCAATGCGCAACAGTCATTCCTCGCTCCCCTCAAAAGAGTGGATTAACCAAGAAATCCGTTCTTAGCGGATTTATATTTAACAAAAGAAACATGTTTACCAGTTTTAACTATGTGAGCCTAACAGTTCAAAAACAGGAATTTTTATCAAAAATAACCCTTTATCTTTGCCCCTTTTGGGAGACTATTTTCTCAAAACCCGTTCTTAGAGGATCCGTGAAAGGAACATGCCTACCAAATTTCAAGTCTGTCGGTCTAATAGTTCAAAAACGGTAATATAATCATTTCCAACGCCTCTTAATCCCTCGTAACTTCTCACCTTAGGGTTCGATTTTCACAAAACCCCTTTTGTAGCGGATCTTCACTTCATGAAAAGAACCTGTCTGCCAGATTTAAAGTCTGTTGGTCTAAGAGTTCACAAAAACGGTAATAAAATCATCTCCAACGCATCTTAACCCCTCACAACTTCCCACCTTAGGGTTCAATTTTCACAAAACCCCTTTTGTAGCGGATCTTCAATTCATGAAAAAAACCTGTCTGCCACATTTCAAGTCTGTCGGTTTTATAGTTCACAAAAACGGTATGGTGTGCATCTCAAAGATTTTTTTTTCTGAATTTTTTTTATTTTTTTATTCGCCTGTCAATAACGAGTCGGCCCACCTTTGGTACGCAACACAGTTTCAACCCGCCTTGGCATGGATGCCACAAGTCCTTGGTAGATGGCCAGAGACAGATTCTACCAGATGTTTAAGCAACGGTCATGCAAATCCGAGATATTGTGAATTGGTGGTCTTTGAACTCTGAGCTGCCGTCCCATGACATCCCAAAAGTGTTCTATAGGATTGAGATCCACTGAGTTAGACGACCAGGACATTAACTGGAATTCAGCATCATGTTCCTGGAACCACTCCAACGCAATTTTAGCCTTGTGACACGGGGCGTTGTCCTGTTGGAACATTCTATTTCCAGCTGGAAAAACAGAGACCATGTAAGGGTACAACTGGTCCGCAATGATGTTCAGATACCCCGTAGCATTCATGGTCTGCTCTACAACAACCACGGGTCCCAGAGACGCGCAAGAGAACGTCCCTCAAAGCATAATACCGCCGCCACCGGCCTGTGTATGACCTACTGTACATTGAGGGAGCAACTGTTCGCCTGGAAGACGGCGTATCCTGACACGGCAATCGGCGTGATGAATGACAAACCGTGATTCATCTGACCAAGCAACTCTCTCCCACTGATCCATGAACCAGCCGCGATGTTCCCGGGCCCAGCGCAGGCGCAGTTGGCGATGACGCTTGGTCACCAAAGGCACATGAGTGGGACGTTTGCTGCATAGCCCCATATCCAACAGTGTCCGCTGAACAGTGTGCTCCGATACTATTCTACTTGGCCCTGCATTGTATTGGGCTGTCAGCTGAGCCACTGTCTGGCTCCGGTTTTGCTTCACCATGCGAGACAGTCTCCGACGAACCTTTTCTTTGATAGTGTGTGGACATCCTACACCATGTCGTCTACTGCTGGTTTCCCCGTCATTCATCCACTTTGCATAAGTACTAACAACTGTAGATCGCGAACAACCCACGAGTCGTGCAGTTTCGGAAATACTTGTTCTTAGCCTTCGAGCCATTACAATCTGCCCTCTATCAAAGTCGCTTAGATCTGCAGCTTTTCCCATCACACACAAAAGTAAGTGAAAGAATGATTCTTCAGACTCTCCAGCAGCAGTTAAATACCACTTCCACCAGATCACGTGCCTTCCACTTCATCCAAGCGAGTTCATTGCAAAATGTAGGGGTGGTCATAATGTTTTGGCTCACGAGTGTAAGTATTCAAACATATAAATCAGGGTTGGTCTACCGTTTAGCTTTGTTTCATATTGCTACCAAACCAATCTGACAATATGCTTCAGATTGCCACACAGTAGAATATTTTTGAAACAATTCGATTCTGAGGTCAACAATTCATATTTATAGTCATATTATTTATTAATTTTGCATCTTTTAAAGATACTTCTTAACATAAAAATAAGCAGCATAAAATTTAACTATTTCTTCAACAAAAATTAAAATTGTACATACACAGGGTGGCAAATAATTTTTAAGACTGTGCCCGTAAAAATAAATGGAAAAAAGAAATTAATTCCTGTTTTGGTTTTTTATTCAAAATAGGACCTCAGGCTTTAATGCACTTGTTACAGCGATTTATTGAGGAATCGAACACCTGTTGTAAATCACTTTGTGGAATGGCCTACAAAGCATGCGTCGAAGTTATTTGTAAGATCAAAATATTCTCAAAATAACAACTTTTTAATTTCATTTTCAGTTTCAAGAATAAGGAGTAGTCACAGGGTGCTAAATCAGGTGAATACGTTGGATGGTTCAACACACAGACATAATTTTTGCCAAAAACCGACGAACAACAAGGGAGGTGTGAGTGGGTGCTTTGTCGTGCAATAAACACCAACTGCTTTCAGTCCTATATTCTGGACCAGGGGTCGGCAACCTTTTAGCTTTGGCGTGCCAAACCAATCTACCTATATGATTCAGCGTGCCACACAGTAGCACATTTTTGAAACAGTTCGATTCCCAGAATAATACATGCAAAATTAGAGATTAGAGGTAAATAATATAGATATGTACAGTTTTATTACACATTAATTTTGCAACATTTAAAGATTTATCTTAACATAAAAAAAATCAGCATAAAATATAGTTATTTCTTCAACAAAAACTTTAAAAAATAAAATTGTACATGTATTATGTATTTTTAAACATATTTATTAAAGTAAGAAATAGACTACAGAAAATATAAGTATGTCCCTTCATTATACTTAAATAAAAAAGATAAATAAAAATTTTAATGTGAACCTAGTTCTTGTACCTATCCACTTTCGTATTGCAAACTCAGGGGTATAATCTAATTCGATTTTGAGCATTCAGAAGTTAAACAATTTCTTTGCGGACTCGAAAAATTTCGAATATGAGGAAGAATTCTTTATTTTAATGTGTAGAACCAAAAGTGGAAAGCAAGTACGTGCAATTTTCTGTCTTCAAGCGATTAAATCTATCCAGCAATGATATTGAGTAATTTACATAATAGTTGTTTATTTACTTTTGAGTCATTTAGATTTTTTCGTAATTCCGTAAATGTCCAATATTCTGAAGATGTTTGCCAAATAAGGTAAATTACACATTTCTTTTTTGCCATCCACTCAAAAATTGACAAATTTGGAGGTTAGCACAGAGTGCCATTAAGAATTGTACCGCGTGCCACATGTGGCACGCGTGCCATAGGTTGCCGACCCCTATTCTGGACGAATGCAACGAATTCTGGCCATCAAACGCTTTAAAACAGCTAAGTAGCACTGACCTGTAATTACTTGCCCAGTTGGAACAAATTCTTTGTGGATAATATCCCTACCATCGAAGAATGTTATAAGCCTTGTTTTGATTTCGAAAGGAAATTTCCTTGTTTTTTTGGCTAGCGGTGAATTTCTGACTTCCATTCCGCCCTTTGCAACTTTCTTTCAGGGTCTTATTGGACGCACTAGGTTTTCATCACCTGTAACAATGGACTTCAAGAAGTGTGGATCGTTTTCAGCGGCTGAAACGGTCTGTGCAATGTGCACTTCTCATTGATTTTTGTTCAGGGGATAAAGTGTGGGGAACAAATTTGGCACACACTTTTGTTTTGCCCAAATATTCATGCAGGTTGGCTCGAATTGTTTCTTTGTTGATATTTATAGAGTATGCCATCATTCTTAATGACGCACAACGATCGTTTGCCATGAAATTTTGTACTTCCTCAATAATTTCAGGTGCTCTAGATGAAAATGGTCTTCCACTACGCTGATCATCTTCTACCGTATCTCTTCCATCCAAGAAACGAATATGCCACACAAAAATGTTTGATCTACTTAACCAACAGTAACCGTAAACTTGTTTCATGAGTTGGTATGTTTCTAAAGCACTTTTACCAAGTTTTGCGTAAAATTGGATTAGAGCTTTGGTTCCATCTTTAAAAAAATCAACGTTAAAAAAATTCACTTTTGTAATAAACGCTTGTCTTCTTTCAACTACTTAACTAATTGCACACAACTTGTTAGCAGTGTGGACATTATGACGCATGCGCATTTACACTCAATGTACCTTTTCAGCAGGGGTCGGCAACTTTTTAGCTGTGGCGTGCCAAACCAGTCTACCAATATGATTGATTCTGTGTGCCACACAAAAATTTTTTGAAAAAATTCGATTCCCATAGTAATGCATGCAGAATTGGAGAATGGAGGTCAATAATATAGATTTACAGTTTTATTATATATAAATTTTGCATCATTTAAAGATATTTCTTAACATAAAAATAAACAGCATAAAATATAATTATTTCTTCAACAAAAATCAAAAGTTAAAATTGTATACATACTATGTATATTTATTTTTTAAGAAATAGCCAACATAAAATATATATAAGCATTTCCCTCCATTAAAGTTAAATAAGATAAATAAAAATTCTAATGCTTGCACCGCTCTACTTTGATATCACAAAATCAAGGGTAAAATAAGAAACTTTTAGTTTGAGACGATTCTGAGCATTCAGTTTTTTGAATATTTTCTTAGCGTACTCGAAATATTTTTCATATGAGGAAAGATTTCTTTACTTAGATATATAGAAGTAACGGATATGCAAAAGCGGAAAGCAGAGTACATGCACACACACAAATTGTTCTCTTCAAACATTAAATCTCTCCAGCAATGATATTCAATAATTTACAAAATAGCTGTATATTTATCTTTAGATTTATTATTTCAGATTTTTTCGTAATTCCGTAAATATCCATAATTTTGAAGATGTTTGTCAAGTAAGATCCATTACAAATTTATCAACATCCATCCACTCAAAAAATGACAAATGTTTAGAGTAGTGCAGCGTGCCACTAAGAATTGCGCCGCGTGCCCCATGTGGCACGCGTGCCGTTGGTTGCCGACCCCTGCTTTACAGTCTGCGCTCTGGGACAAGTCTTAAAGTTTTTTTGCCGCCCTGTGTATAGTATGGATTTTTAAACATATTTATTAAAGTAAGAAATATAGACAAAGCGTAAAATATAAGTATTTCCCTTCATTGCGGTTCAATAAAAATATTAATGCGAACCACCGCTCTACACTTCCATACTGCAAAATCAGGGGTGCAATGTGTGACTTTCCATTTGACACGATTTTAAGCATTCAGTTGTTAAACAATTTCTTAGCGGACTCGAAATATTTTTCATACAAGGAAAGATTTGTTTTTTTTTTTTATAATAGCAGCAAAAGCGAAAAGCAGAGTACATTCACAATTTTCTGTCTTCAAATTATTAAATCTCTCTAGCAATGGCAGCGAATAATTTAGAAAATATCTGAAATTTTTTTACCTTTAGAGTTATCTTTCTGATTTTTACGTAATTCCGTAAATGTCCATAATTCTGAAGACGTTTGTCAAATAAGGTTCATTAGAAATTTATCAACTTCAAACCACTCAGAAATTGACAACTTTTTATAGTGCCACTGAAAATCTTACCACGGGGCACGCGTGCCACAGGTTCCCAATCCCTGATATAAAGCATACAGAGAAATGTTTGACGAAATTCTTTACAGAACTGTTTTTCACACTTTTTATAGTTAGAACACAATTAAATAAAGAGAGTTTTCCTTTAGTATTAAAATATTTTGAAGAGTTCTGGTTTTCAATATTAGAACTAATACAAATGTTCTTATCGGAATTTTACATTCTGGTCCATTATTTAACAGAAATTCTAAAGAGCACTTACTTGTGAGGCTAAATTTCTGTTCGCTTATAATTATTTATAACTTGAGCACTTGCTTAAAAGAAATTTTTCACTTTTGTAAAATTGTCACTTTTGTGAAATTTTGTAAAAATTCGAAATTTTTTGTCAAATGGGTCACTTTGGTAACTTTCTGGGAGAAAAAAAAATCTAGGTATTCGCTAGAACCCTGAGCCAAATATCACAACACCGGAAAGAATGAGAAAAATACGGAATGCAATAACTTTTGAACTAATTGGAATTTTGAAAGGTGCAAACATATTTGCGATCAGTGTTGAATTTTACATAAGAATATTGAGTTTGGTGAGAATCGGTTAAAGCGGAAAAAATGTGTCAATCGCACAAAAATTGAAAATTCAGCGCAAAAACAAACTCTCCACGTATTCTAGTGTTTCAGATGCAAAGCAAACTACAAAATTAGACTTGAAAAACTTTTACTGATTATTTCGCAATTTTTAATGATACGCCTAAATTTCTTATAGAAATAATACATTACCGAAGAGAGAGTGCAGTATCTCGCACTTTAATAATCTTAGCGTTAAATCGAAGGCATATTCGTGCACGGGGGCAGATTCTGGTTCAAATAACACAAGAAATTTAAAAATCGGTTTGTAAATTTCATTCAGCACGTATGCTAATGTGGGTTCTATTTTAAAAAAAGGGTTCCTTGATTTAAAGATAAAGTAACTGAAGTTTTGTGAATGAAAACCAGATTAAGATTCCTGATCTAATTTCGAGTCAAATGGCGCTCTTTGGTAGCTTTCTGGGGTGAAAATTATTTAGAGAGAATCCTGAGCGAAATTATGAGAGCACCGGAAAGAATGAAAAAATAGTGCAATAACTTTTGAACTAATCGGAATTTCGAAAGCGCCATATATGTATATTTGTGATCTGCGTTGTATTTAACATATGTATATTGAGTTTGGTGAAAATTGGTGGATTTAAACAAAATGTGTCGATTGCACGGAAAAATGCTGCTCAAAAACCACCCTTTCCACGTATAATAGTGTTTCAGACACAATGCAAACCACGAAGTTTGACTAGAAAAGTTTTTTCTAGTTCTTTTGCGGTTTTTATTGATACAGCCTAAATTTCCCATAGAAATACATTACCAAAGTGCAATATCTCCCGTTCTAATTATTGTAGCGTGAAATCAAAGACATTTTCGTACTCTGGGGCGTCTGTTCAAATGGACTAAATTCATGTGACATAACTATCACTTGATGACTGGATCACGGGAATATGCTCTCTGTTTACTACTATTGCTACGACTATTATCCTAGCTCAGTTTTACATTCTTTTTTTTTAAATGTCTTATTTTGCTAAAATGGTTGCTCGGTGAATTTAAGAAAGGAGGATTGTAAGGAAAAAAATCATTTTTTAACATCCCGGTAAGAAATCTGAGTGTTTTGAAAACATGATGAAGCGTGAGGTTTGCAATCCGTTTCCTCATTGTTTATTATGTGTTCTAACCACTTTGAATAATGCTTTCAATACCGTCAATAGCTAAAACCAAGCTGCTTTCTCACTTATTTTGTCTTCACAAAAGAAACCTCTTCACACAAAAAGGATTTTCGATAGATGTAGACTTCTACAAGCATTTAAATACTTCAAAGCAAATTTTTGTTTATTTTAAATTAAGTTATTTTGAGAACGTGTAATGGGGGGGGGGCTTAGTGAACTTCAACTTTACTTATTTTTCGCAAGTTAGGAGTAGTTAATAGAGGTACTTCAGTATTTAATTACCTAAAATTAGAACACAAGAATCTGATATGAAACCATACATGTCATATCAAAAACAAGTACATATATGCGTATATATATATACATATATATATATAACTTATTTTACTTAATAATCTTACAATATTTCAGAAAATAAATTTAAAAAAAAAAACATTTTCGACGAGAAACATGCATTACAGAACAGGAAAAATATCTTAATTTACTACAGCTTCATTAATGTTTATACTAGATGATAAATCAAGAATCACTTTCAAACATTAGAAATCAAAATTATCATTTACCTTTTGTAAAAGTGCATGTAAAAAAATAGTGCAAAATTTTGAAAATCTTTATTTACTGCACTATTTTAGGTAACAGATATAATTTATCAAGAATTGAATTCCAAATATGGTAATAAACTAAGGCATTAAAATGTATATAATTGAATGTATATTTGTGTCCATATATTTGTGACGGTTCTATCCGCGACTATATTAACACCTTGTGGACTCTTCTGGAAAAAAATAAATTATTCAACCAACTTTCGCCGACCAAGAACGCGTGATTCTGTTAATGACGTATATTATATAAATTCTGTTTTCGCGAGTTTGTGAGTTGTTGGCACGTTGGAGTTGGCAAGTAGGAGTTAGCATAGAGTCTGCGAGTTTGTTAGTTGAAGATTGAAAGATGGTGGAATTATTAAGAGGTCGTGAAGTTGTCCAGGAAAACGGATTACACCAGTGAATCCAACGACATTGATCAATCCCGATAAAGATCTCCTGCAAGATTCCAGTGTTGGATCCGATGCATAAAGAGCACAGGTATCGTGAGCTTGGTTAATTAGAAGTTAGCTTATTAGTGTAGGACGTAGTTATATTTGAGCGTATTTAAGCTATCTTAGATTCAGTTGAGGGTCCGTAGTAGTATCCCTGTGTTATAAAATCTCACCTCCGCGCTCTACTATTTGATCGCCTATCTTAATTCGATTGTTATTGTGTCTGATTGATATTTTGGTAACAATAAATTAATCAGATTGAACTCATGTCTGATGATCATTCAGTTCATCCTACACACCTAGCCGGGTTTACAGGTAGACAAGGGGGTTCAGAGTCAAGCAGGAACCGGCAGGTATTACATATTGAATATAAAGTCTTGCTCAGTCTTACATGATCAAAGTAAAAAAGTCATTTTTAAATCCAGAATTCTTTTACAAAAATAAATAAATAAAATAAAAATAAAAACTTAATATATTTGTAACAGATGTATCGATTAACACATCTGTTTTTCAAAGTTTGATTCTGTGGTATAAACCTATCACACAGATGCACAAATTTTTTTACTATGTATAACAAATATGCATTTATTGGTGTTTGCTCAATTTGTAGAAGATTTATCATTAAAGATTATATTTATTTTTACATAAATATATAAGTCTAAGAAAAACTCATGCATATTGATATTATCCTGAATAAATTTATTGCATTGAGTTAGTTACAAATATTGCCCCAAGAGGAGTACTTGGGTCAATTTTATATTTATCACGAAGAGAATTACAGAGAATCTTTTTCAGAATTATTGTTAAGGGGTTAATCGGCCAAAATCACTGATATTTTTGAGTGACATATGTTAAGAAGACAAATTTTGGGCACTTGTTTAAAAATATTGTCACGTAGAAAGGAACAAGGCGATGTTACCTAATACAAGATTTATTTTGTTGTATTGTCTTACTCGGGTAGCACCACAACTGAAGACTTGACGGTGCTACGGTGCTGTTATTAGGCATATGGCCCGCTAGCGGCATCCATCCCATATCCGATATATAGACGTGGAGCGATTGTTTTCATTTTCATGCTTAAGAGATGGACGTTTCTGATTGGCTCGTACGGAAAGTTCCGCTGGTTTTGGTGTTTTCAGGTACATGGGAGAGAGCCGATTGATCATTCTCTGATTTATTCTTGGTGTGTGAGAAAATTGAATCTCATTGGCTGCTCGAAAGTCTAGTGAAAGTGGTATAAGAAAATGAAAGCGGGGCTTGTCCAGTAGTGAGAGATACAGATACAAAAAAATAAAAGTTTAAAATTTAGCGAATTAAATCTGCAACAAACAATATTGCACTGAAAGAATAAAAATTAAGGTGGGTTATAAGAGTCGAGAAGTATTCTTCTCGGTCTTTTAGTTGTAGAATTTGGATTATAGTCGTGAAGATTTAACATGTTTGCGTTATTAGCAACTGAAGACCTATTCAGCTGCAGTACTTTTATCTACCTGGTGGAGAGTTCTAGAATGACCACTAAGGAAAGATTAACATCAATTGAATTTACATAATTTGCAAATGTCCATAATAATAAATAACGAAAGTCATGAATAAAGTTAACAGACAAGTATCTGGGAGGCTCGAACCCGAGCCGCCTGCATGGCAGGGCAGTGCTCTTACTGTTCGGCCGCTCAGAGCTTATCAGATTGTGACAATATTGATCAATTTCTTCAAATCAAAAGACGTCGCTAAAAGTTGCAATATACAGCCAGGAACGGGAGCTGTTCCTGCTCAGGTTTGAACACAGCAATAATAATATATAATTTTTAAGTTCTTGATGTCTTTTTGCTTGGCGAAATTATTTGGTAGTTTAATACATAAGTTCCAAATTCCGGAATGGTGTGAGTACTGATTTAGCATTTTTTTTTTTTTTTTTTGACAAACTTTGAAGTAATTTAATATTTTTCTCAAGTATAATTTGGGGAACTAAAGTTTCTTAAAATTTAGGATTGTCCTGGTTAAATAGTGCTATAATTAGTTAATTAGCTTGCTTATAAATACTCGAAACTGTGATTTTGATTAGAGTGGAACTCAGTTTATTCATAATAAACTTTGTTAACTTGTTGATATAATAATGATTTTAATCTTTATTAATATATTTTCAAATGTTAAATTTCAGAGAGAATTCTGTATCTTTTTTTGCCTAATGTCGTTTTATCTTCCATTTTTTTAAAAATATAAATATAATTATATGGAAAAGGATACTTTAGATACATATTAATGATGACAAAATAACATGTCAGTATATTTTTCCAAATTAGTTTTAAGTCTGCATGAAATGGAACTGGAATATTTAACACTAAACGTCAATATCTGGTCAAGAGACAAAACCAGGAGAAATTGTGAATGGAGAAATTTAATACAACTATTCATTTATATATATATTGTATTGAATTTTTTCCATCTTATTTGCTGTTCATTGTGTGGTAAAAATAAAATTCATTTTCATCAATGGATAAATATTTATTATTAATCAAAAACTTTCATATTAACAATACAATATGAGATAAACAATAGCTTAAGGAAGTAATCTTTTCAAAAAATTTTACAAGTTTAACTTGTATTTTGGAGCCACAATCGTTTCTAGATAAATCATACTACTATTTCTTTATAAACTATACTAATTCAATAAGAAGAAAATATATTTAAGACTACGGATAATTAAATTAAATTGCTGAAAATTATTGCACCTTTTCTGATGAAACATTCCCTTAATATTATATAATAATTTTTAAAAAGTAGATCAATATGTTATAGGCACTTTATACAAAGATAATTTTAAAAAGTATTCAATTTGTTAAATTGTAATGTAAAAAATGTAATGTAAACTCTTTTAATATAGTTCATACTAGCATTAATAATATTAATTTGTGATCCAAGTGTCGCATACCTATACATTATATTTAGTAGCCCAGATATAAAGGTGCAATTTCCAATAGAAAACTACTCAGTTCTGCAAATTATTCTACTAACGAGTAAAATTACAAACACATATTTATTTAGTGCGTGATGGGTTTTTTTCAGAAAAGTTACAATTTTTTGCAATTTATTTTTCGATGCTTAATATAGCAAGGGTATTTAGGCGTTCTGTACACATGCATGACTGAAGGTAACTCTTTATATTAATTTTAAAGTGCTGAATTAGCACTCAGTACTTGCTAGAGTAACTGCAACTGAGAGAAAAGTATTAAAACGGTTAATACATGTAGAAATAACTCCTTATAATCATTTAGTTGATTATTAACCCTGATTATGCACTTTATATGTAATTCAATAACTCGTAATAATGCAATACATTGTAAATATTAAAAATTCATTTTCATCAAATAACGGTTCTACATTGAAATAAAATGTTTATTTGAATTTTAAGTGAAGGTAAGGCAAACTTGATGCAAATATATTATTATATTTTATAGAAAATTGTTAGTTTCTATCTCTAAATACTGAAGTACTAAAAAAAATTGGGAAAATTCATAACATTATCTATATATATAAATTCACACACTCATGTGAAGAGCAGGTGTACCAGCTGGTCGCATACAAGTACAATGGGAAAATTTAAGAACTTTCTATAGTTTTGATAAATCAAACCAAAATTACAGGATTATTTCAAATGTCTGACACTTATAAAGTTTCACATAGTGTTCAGTGTCCCCATTGGAAAGCCATATTATTATAAAATATTCAGTTCATGAAGTACTAAACAAATTCATTTTTTTTTTCATCATAGGATAAATACCATATAAACTCTAATATTTTGCGTACAAAATTGGGGGGGGGGGGGAGATGATGGAAAAAAATACACTTTCACCAAAAGATAATTCTCTACATTTATCTAATACTTTCATATTAACTAGTATTCTATACACACAAGCTGCGAGAAATAAACATTTTTTTACGCTTAACGTGTACTTCAAAAAAAATAAGCTAACAACAAATCATCAAATTAAATTAGTCATTTCTAAAAATTGTTGCCTTTAAGAATATTTTATTTTAAAGAAAGAAATGACATTAATTTTTAACAGTGAAGTATAATAATTAATAATTTAAAAATCGATAATTTGTAAAAAGTAAAAATCAAAGAAAATTTCTTTAATTTTTGTAAACATTCCGTCCACAAATTATCATCAAATTATTTTACTTCATAATAAATCTTTTCTCTTGACTCTGAATTATTAATTAAAATTAATAACAGAGATTTTTTATATTAGTCACACCTAACTGGCACTGTATTTGATAATAATAGGCGTGAGTTCTCTTTAAAGAAATGATACCATTGTTATTCGATAGTCATACAATATGAAGTTTTTTAAAAAATAGTTTTCATCCTATACTGTGAGCCATTCTTTTGCTCTAAAATATACAATAAAGAACTACTAAATTAATTAAGAACTAAAATAACTAAGAGCCATTTCTAAGTGCACCAAGAACTATAGATAAATGCTAGGATCCAACCTAAATAAATAACACATCACTCAATAAGTCCAGAGCCTAACATATAGATGGTGCTATCTTCTAACTTTTCTAAGCCTAACCTATTAGTACTAACTTTCAAACGGCACTTGTAAAAATTTCGAGAGAATATCTTGTTTAATTATGAAGTTACAGTGTTTTTTGTGGCAACAGTGGTAACTGTTTGGAAACCATGGATGAAAACGAATTTCGTGTGCTAATCAAACATTGCTTTTTGGTGGGGAAAAAGACTGTTCAAGCAAAACAATGACTTGATAAGTGTTATCTGGACTTTGCTTCATCGCAAACAACTGTTAAAAGATGGTATGCTGACTTAAAACGTGGTCGTACAGACACAAACGACGTTGAACGTTCAGGTCACCCAAATTCTGCAGTTGTTCCAGAAATCATCAAAAAAGTGCATGAAATCGTTTTAACCGATCATAAATTGAAGTTGCGTGAGATGGCAGAGAATTTATAGGTATCAGAAGGCAGTGCATTTGCTGTTTTGCACGATCATTTGTCAATGAGAAAGCTCTGTTCAAAGTGAGTGCCACGTTTTCTCACTGTTGATCAAAAACAACAACGCATCAACGATTCAGATCGTTGTTTGGAGCTATTTTGCAAAATAAACAGGATTTTTTACGTAGATATATGACAGTGGATGAAACATGAATACATTACTACACGCCCGAATAAAAAAGATAGTCAGCTGAGTGAACAGAAGCTAGTGAAAGGCGTCCAAAGCGACCAAAAACTCAAACGTCAGCTAGCAAGGTTATGGAGTCCGTATTTTGGGATGCTCATTTGATTTTGTTTTTTGACTACCTTAAGAAAGGCTAAATAATTAATAGTGAATATTATATGGCGTTATTGGATCAACTGAAGTAAAAAATAAAGAAAAAACGTCTTCAAATGCAAAAGAAAAAGTACTGTTTTACCAAGACAATGCTCCGTGACACAAGTCCATGAAAACGATGGTCAAATTGATCGAATTGCACTTCGAATTACTTTCCCACCCACCGCACAGTCCAGATTTGGCCCTCAGTGACTACTGGCTGTTTGCAGATCTTAAAAGAATGTTGCAGGGAACAGGGCCGGCTCTAGCAATTTTGCCGCTCCGGACAGAAATGAAAAATCCCCCCCCCCTCTCCCCAAAATAAAAAAAACTATTAATTAAAAAAGATAAAAATTGTTCATAAATGCACACCTATAAAACTTGAATATTCCTTGCGAAGAAAAAGGGAGCTAACAGTACACACACACACAGATATATATAACTAAAACATAAAAAATTAATAGTTTTTTTCTCTGACTTTTAATTCTGAAAACTTTCTGATCAATTTGTTCAGCTATTTCATGTTCGATAGCCAATGTAGCTAAGCCCTTTAATCCATCTTTAGAATTTGTGAACTGTAAGAAATTTTTTATTAATTTTGAGAACTATATTTACACTTGCCAAACTTATTAGCAAAGAAAGTAAAATAAATGCAATAGCCAGATTTGGAGCAAATTCTAAAACAGAAATAAATTTTAAAACTTCAACTGAGCTTCCCCCCCCCCCTGCTAAAGCTGAAACTGACATTATCTCATCTACTCAATCAAGCGCGTTTACATCCAATGATTCTCCGTCGGTCAACATCATTTCTAAATTTTTACAGTTTTTAATTAATTAAAGTTTTAAGGGTATTTCTTAAATCATATATACTGTACAAAAATTGAAAACAATTACTGCCAATACTCATTAAATTATCTGCATTCTAAGGCATTAACTGTTTCGTCCAATGTAAGAAAATAAAACTCTATCTTGAATTTTAATTTAGGATATTCCATCGGATCATTTTGTGCTTCATAATTAAAATTTACATTTTTCCGTCGAACTCTGTGACATGGCTGCGTCACCTCAAAGTTAGCTGAGATATCAATCTCGATTCTTTTGCATTACAGTGTATTTTATCAAAAGTCACATCATTAAAAAAATCTTTACAATTTCTTGAGAGTTCCATAGTAGATGGTAGATTGTAATATTTTGTTTTGACCTTTTGGATTTTAATGCAATTAAAGATTTTATATCAAATAATGATGGCCATAGGAACTTGAATTTTAAAGTAGAATCTAATAATACAGAGGCCTCATCTCTTATAGAGTTGTCAATTTCAGCATTATTATAAAAACTAAGCATCATAAAAACCTCCCAATTGATAACTTAAGGCAATATGGTACCCTACAAATCATCAACCTTTCGCAATTTTTATTAGCTTATTTGATACCCCAAATCTTTATAAATATGCCTGCAAAATTTCAAAGCTTTGCCTGCCTTTTTTATCAAGTTATGGAGCAATATTTGATGCTGGACAGCAACTACCACGCCCACACTTCAGATTATCTGCTAGAAAAGAGCCTGATAAAAAATGAAATAATTATTTTTCAACTGCGCGTCAATGACACTAACATTATATATGCAGTAATAAATCATTTCAAGAAATAATTGTGCAATTCATGCAAAAATTCTAGTTTGTGAATTGTTTATTGGGGGAAGAGCAAATGGATTTGGTCAAGATTTAAAAGTTGTGCGTGGTTTTTAAGATATTATTATGAATGAAATTAAAACTTCAAAGCGGATTCTCCAAAAACACAAATACTAAATCTCATTTTCATAACTCGGGTAATTAAAAATCTAATTCGCAAGAATAGAAAAACTCTCCCATTTTTATATATTTGTTTTTGGTGTTATATATATATCCCATGTGTGCGAGATTCAACACTTTTATTATTAAAATATTTTAAGATATTTATTTAAACAAATGCACATATACAGTTCTTAGATTTTGATGTATTTTATCTATAAATTATTTGATTTTGCTTTTATTCGTGTACAATATTTAACATGCGAAGGCTTTTAAAATCATGGAAATAAAAAATAAAGGCATAAACATCTTTTGTACATGTTGTACATTACCTTTGAGCATTGAATTAGCCCTGAAGTGTCTGCATTTATTTTTTGTATAATTATTGAGATAAAGTTTTATGAAATATTGATCTTTCATTCGTTTTCTTCTATATATTCATTATGGCAGTATACTGTTTAATGGTTCTACATTTGTGCAATTTTTCATGGTAAGTAGTTTTAAATAAGCTAATTAACATTTCATAAAAGTTTCAGACTATTCGATGAATATTATATCATGCTATTCATGGAATAAAAACTTCAAACTCATGATTCTCCATGTTGAATTTTTTGTACATATACTGTTATTCAAAACCCTAAGGCTTTTTTGATAATTGAAGTATGGGCTCGAAATTTTTTATACATGTTCTGAAAGGTATGTTTTGTAAAACTGTGCATGGAATTAGCTTAACATGCTTAGTACTTTTTCTAAAAAACTTCAAAATCAAAATTTTTGTTTTTTTTGAGATTTTTTGGAGGTTTAACTATAAAAAAATTAATAAAAAATTAAAGAGCAGCAGCAGAAAAAAAATCCATGCACAGTTTTATGTAGTATATTATAAGGTACTTGGAAAAAAATCTTTGTAAGAAAAGAGACATATTTAAAAAAGCCTTAGGATTTTAAAAAATGTTTTTAAAGGTTCAAAAAATTTAGATTTTACAAACATTTTGCAACAAATTAAAAAAAATTTGTATGGAATTATTATTACATATTAACCTTTATAAAATACAATTAAAACCAAATATCAAACATTGAAAATAAAAAAAATTGTGTAGATGGTACCATATCGCCTTAAGGATTTAATTACGTCTATTTCGCTTTCCCATCTACTTACACTAAGTGGCTTTAAAGTTTAATGCCCTTTATGCATTTTAATAATATAACCCAACAAAAAGTTGATGGAAAAAATTTTTTTTTGATCTATATTAAAAAAAGTACAGGCTTCTACAGATACTTTTGCCATGTCATTAACGACCAAATTTAGAGTGGTTACTAGGATTAGGCTACTAGGCACATAGATTGTTCACGGATTTAACGTTCCTATTTTAAATTGAGCCCCTGATTTCTCGCCTTTCATATTCGCTCCGTTATTGTAGGCCTGCACCCGCATATCTAGCAAATTAAGCCCTAATTTTTTTTAAGTTTCTCAACTATTAAATTTGAAAGTTCTCTTCCAGTTAATCTTTAAACTGGAAGGAAACCAAAAAAAAATTCGTATTAGAGTTTTAACGATAACTTCGTTAGAATTAGATTTCTCAATACATGTGTACCTTACCATAAATGTTATTTGTTTGATCTTGCTGGCATCAGGGGCGCAATCTAAAATTATCGAATAATATTTAGCTTGTTTAATTTTATGAACAATATATAGTTTAATATCATATAAATAGAAATTATCTCATTCTGAATATTTTTCCCTAGATAGAGTACTTTAATTTCTTCCAAATTTTCCATAACAAAAAAAAAGTACTTTTAAAATTTGGTCCAAATGCCGCCCCTAAAATTTTCCGCCCTGGACATGGGTCCAATTTGTCCGGCCCTAGAGCCGCCCCTGCAGGGAAAGAGGTTTGGTACAAATGAAGAAGTGATTACCGAAATAGAAGCCTATTTTGAGAGCAAAAACAAATAGTTCTACGAAAAAGGTATTAAAAAATTAGAAGAGCACTGGGCTGCATGTATCACTCTTGAAGGGGAGTACCTTGATAAATAAAGTTCAATTTTGCAGAAAATTTATTGTTTTATTAGTTAGGCCAGGGACTTTTTGAGAATAGTGACAGATAAAAGGAACAAACAAGACCGGACGTGTAATGCGCAATTTCGTTGGCAGCACCTATTCCTATAATCTACAAACAAGGATGGGTTACTTTGATATTTTTGGCCTCTTTTTGAAAATCGCTAAGTTCATCGTTGGCTTAATTGAACCTACTAAAATCATTCTTACTATAGCGCTCGTGCTGAAAGGTTCGTATATAAAATTCTAGCGGGGAGATTTATTGATTAGGTATTTTATAACTTAGAATTATAATGTTTGATTGTTAAATTTCTTTGCAGTTTTTATATTGTATCAATTTCCTGTTAAGTTTTCCATCATTTTAACATATTTGCTGATTTTTGGAATTTCTAACTTATGTGAACAACTAAAAACTTTGATTCATAATTTTGAATTATTATTATTTTACTCTTTTTATATTGTATTTTTATTTTATTTTGTGCTTTGATTTGATGTAATTAACATTTTCCGTTCATCGACTTTCTAGCTTCTGCCGTGTAAAAGCTCGATTCTCCAATCACGTGAATGTAAAAATTTTATGCTTTGATTATTTATAATGTTTTAATAATACGTTTTAAAATTTCCAGGTATTTACTATTGTAGTAGATTCATTATTTTTTTAGTTCCTGCTGGGTGATTGCCCACTTGGCGGATCTCGTGAGTGTAAAACTTTTCTTGTCGTTAAATCGAAAGTTCTATTGATTGTTATGAAAAATTAGCGTAAATATATGAGGTAAATTGTTTGGCTAAATTTTTAAATGATTGTGAGAATAATAATAGAAAATACAAATTTTCTGGAGGTGTTCTTGTAAAAGAAGGGTGCCCTGCTAGGATCCAACCAAAGGTAATAACATTATTCTTAATAAGAAAATACATTTATTTAATTAAAGTAAGAAAAAAATCATTATTGGAATGTATTATCTATTGCAAAAAATTTTATACGAATCACACGTAAAGATTTACACAATATGTTGAGATTTAACTTTCCCTTAACCTTTTCCATATCATGAGTGAAATTGTAGATTTAGATATTTAACACATTTGCTAACATGTGAAGCTTCCTAGACATATAAAAGAAAAACTAGTTGTATAGAAATATCAAAGATTCTATATTCTAATTATTAATGGAATATCTCTCTCTCTCTCTTGGTTAGAATCACTCTTTATAAAGACTTTTAAGGGATCAGTATAATATATTTTTCAAAGCATAATCAAGCATTTCAACTGGTTTATAAAACTTGTATAGAGTTCATTAAAGCTAATCTTGAAGTGGGTATTGAAAAATCTTCAGTATTAGAATATGTATTCGGTTAATAGAAGTTTAATTGTACTTGACTAATAAGGAATGCTTTACTCTGTTGCTCATGTTATTATTAATAAATTAAATACAGGAAATGTGTATTGTGTTTCAACATTCTGAGAGAAAGGGTGCCCAGTTAAAAATTAATTGCATTATGCCTTCAATGCACTTGGAAGAAATGATTAAATGATCTTGTTTTTCCAATTTTGAAATGCGAAGGGAAATTTCTCTAGTAGCTCATTTGGAAGGAATAAGTTCAATCAGATGTAAACAAATAATGGAAAATTTTAAAATTGCATCGACTGATAAAAAGCCTGCTTTCAATAAATATTTTGATGATATTTATTGTAATTCAGCCTACTAATAGTATAAGTCACATCATCTACTTCTGCATGCCAATACTGATAAAAATATATATTGTTAATCTATATTCACCAATACATGAATGTCCAATTATTTTTAAAAATGAAAATTTTAACTGTCAAGCAGATAGTTTTGTTGAAAATACAGCATGACATATATTTAGCACATTATAGAATTTTAAATGGTACTCTCCCCAGTTTATATCCTCACAACCTATTTCCATTTCAAAATGAATTGAAGATTTCTGACAGATATTTATGACCAGGCAACAAATTCTTGTTTGTAAAATCGCGGACTAATGGAGATGTATTTTATGTTGTTAAAAAGATTATGGTAGCATTTCAGAAAGAGGCTATGTGTGTGTGTGATCAATGCCATTACAGGTGTGTAAAATTATCATGTTCGGCTTGGTATACATGTGAATGCTCAGATAATCATGCACCATGTAAACATATTAAGTTCATTCTTAAATTGTTTGAGAGATTCCATGTTGTTGAATATACTTCTTTCCATATCTCAGATAGAAAGTGTGGTATGGGGTCTTCCGCCAAAGAAATATGTAATGACATAAGAAAAACCAGGAGACTGAACTTCTACTTGTAGTATTAAATTGTTTATTGCAAGGTAAAATAGTTCAGGAACAATTGTCTCAACATGCAATTCAGTAAAAGAAAGGTAAAAAGTAATTACTAAAGAATTATTTACCTGATCCTCTTGTACCTACCTCCCAATCAGCATTTAAACTAGCAGTAAATATTTAAGCCAACTATTGGGATATAAAAAGGAAAGCTCTGAAAATGTTCTTTTTTTAGTTAAGAAAGAAAACATTCAAGCTCAGGCAAGTCAGCATTACTCAATTCAAAAGCTATTTGCAAAAAAAAAAACTTAACTGTATCTTTAACACCTGATATATGCTTGTTGAGTTGTTTTTATGTTTTCCAAGACATTTA
>BMAO01023623.1:0-40000 GCA_019973975.1 Trichonephila clavata
CTAATTTCTGAAAGTGTTTGGCAACATAAATTTCAATATAATCATATGTTCAGAAAACGTTCCACCCGTATCAAACATAAATTATATACTATGCTTCCAATCCAACCAATAATCTAACTTATTAACAAGCCAGCCATTACCACGTCACATGAAGAAGAAGTTCATCGAGCAATTATCAGATAGGATGAGGACATTGACTAATAGAATTCATATTGAAAATCTCAGCATCATAACAGAAGGCAGTTTTTCGAAAAATATGCCAAAGTTCAGCAAAGACAAAAAGAGACAGTTCTTAACCTATTAGCTCTTTCAAAGCAGGCCCTTTCGCTCCTTTCTGGTTTCATGATACGTTATTCATTTCTTAAATGATCTTTTAGGATAAGATATATTTTAATTTTTAGTTTGCATCTTACTGACAAGAACAGCGCTTAGGTTAATATGAGGGGCTGCAATTGTATTAAATGAGATTGATAACTTTCGAATGTTAATAATGCTAATTATTTTCAAAACTTTTACTGTCTCTTCAGAGCTTTAAACATTCGTTAAACACTAAATATAATCCAGGAAGAACTTGAAGATATCACAGTACAGTCCATAAACAAACGTCAAGGAAAATCACAATTTGTGGGGCGCCCACCTACCGCCCCTCGATTTAACATTGACATACAAAAATTGGCAATCACGGATGATTAGACAAAAATGGGCCAGAAGAAACAGGTGAATACTGGCAGCCGGGGTACGTCGAACATTCATCTGTTCATACCTTTTCAACATGGCTTCAACACGTTCCCTTTAATGCAAAACAGTTTTACCGGTAAGCCTTCACCACTTCACTATACGGCTACCAATGTCCACAGTATTTCAGTATTTACAGCTTTACTAAATACCACCAATTATTTTTATAGCTTTGCAGATGAAAGCAAATGGAGACACTTGTTATCAATCATCCAGTCCTTTAACTGGCTAACCGCATTGAACAAAGAAAAGACCTTTTAACACCGTTCTTCGAGCGATTACGCGGTATTCTTCATCGAAAGACATTTTCACATACAAGGGATATCAGATTCGTTTAAAAGGCACAGTATCTTACAGACATCAGACATAAGCTTTATTCTGTCAACGCATATTATTATCATTATTACATAGCCAGTAAAGTCAAATTACGGGTACATATTCATATTTCACACATAGCGGGTTGAGATGAAATCAAAGCAGATACTATTATCATGAGAAAATACATGTACAGCCCGTCAGTAAATATAAAAACAAAACACTCTTCATATCAACTTCAATATCCGATGATATCGACCAGAATGGAACAGTGGTTTGTCTGACTGCGTACCAAGATTCTCGCTTGTGCTTCATGTCAAAATGAATTCAGACTACGGAAATCCTGAACAAAGTGAAAAGTTGCATGCCTGCGCAGCATAAAGCAACTGGCTTCTACATTGAATCAAGATATTAAAATACTGAAATTGTCCATTCTTGAAAACAATTAAAGTTTAAAATATCTTCATTACCACAGCAAATGACAATTCATTAAACACAATATTGGTTTATTATTGGTTCACCGATGCAAGATATCGAGTCTGACACTTCCGCAACATTTGATTTGTGCCTTAAACTGGCAGCACTATCAACTGTTATTAAGCCGTGAGAGATGGTACTGGACAAGAAAATAGTATTGAAATCATATCAGAATTGCGGTACACAGATATGAAGTCAATTGTCAAAACTTTCAAAGAAAGATTTCGCTCAAAAAGAGCGCACCATGAACGACAAGAGAGCGTACAGGGCCTTCATTACCAGGAGAAAGTAGATTGCAGAAAATTAAATTAAAGCTTTAATACATATGTCAGTAATTTGCTTGCTGAAATATCAGCCATAAGCTGGGACGCTCAAGGCCGTTATCCAAGATACCAGATCAAACATGGGCGATAAAGCTCTGGCAAACCAATAAAGCAAAATCTCGAATATAGTGTTGAAGGTCACGCGATTGGTGATAAAATACGAAAGGTTACCGTTACGCTGGAGACGAGAATATTGAAGTCATCAATAACCGCTGTTAAAAGATCAATTAAGATCATGCGACCTTCTGGGGCAAGCGACGGACGATGATGATATCAAATTGTACCACTTCGCATGCCGACAACAGCCAGATTGCGCTCGTCCATCTTCAGCGGCATATCGCCGGTCGCTGTTATCATACCGAAGACTGGTCGTACACCACGCCCAGCACTTTCGCCACGAGGCCTGCCTGACAACATCATAATGCAGATTCTGGCAGATCTACCACTGGACGCTGTCTCCGCCGACGAACTGGATACCATGTATTGAATTTCGAGCTTAGCCAATTTTAACAACCACAGACGGCCTGACGCATGGCCCCGAGCTGGAATATTTCATCAAATTGCGTTGATGCCCTTCAGCGAATCCATCGTCGCCGGTTATGTTCCCGAGTCATTTTGCTCCATAATTCATTCAAATCACAAAATGTTCATTTAAGCTTACCTCCTATATAACTATAACAGTGCTGCTCATCCTCATTGTCAAAGTCTTGTCATTTGGGATGCCTTCATTAACATTCTGTTCCGTCGGTACTGACGAAATTACTTTTGTCATGTGATAAGCTACCAAACACTTGTTAGTTGACGCAACAATGTTCAAAACAGCAGAAGACAACAAACTACGAGAAACAGTGAAATTTATACCGACAACCTTCGTTACATAAAAACACGTTGTCAACACAACTATACGTGACATGAAGGAAAGCCATTATTATAAGAAATAAAAATATAAAATAGTAATCACCAAGGACAACACTGATAGTGAAAGAAAAGAAATTGTTCACCATAAATAACTTTGTGACAGCTAAAGCCTTATCGGTCATAACAAATATAAACTTTGAAAACTGAAATACAAGTAGTTATCAAATATATCAAATATTTAATTTTAATTGTTCACTACTATTTAAAACACAAGTTTCATCAATATTATTATTACTATTAATTTCTGCTCTGATGTCTGCAGGCTTCTGATTTTAATACCTCATTCAAAATTATCAAGAAATACAATTAATAGCTAATTGCCTTCAAACAAAATATTCTATACAAACATTTTAAATTCTGCTTATAGTGAACACGCAAAATACTTGTCATTAACTAAGAATGAACAATGCCAACACATTGGGTATACTTTTCATTTTTGCAAAATTATTTTGCTGTTTGTCATGAGAAAGAGAAAGAACAGGTTGCAAGTATATTTTCACAACGCTTTTGCTTTCAGTTAAGACGCCAAAAGAAAGTTAACCCTGCAAAGACGAGTTTTTAATGTTGTTGCATCTGAAAATACCACTGGCTTTTATTTGCTGAATGACTCTCTGCTTTCTTTGTTTTGTTGTTGCCCCTTAAGTCAGCTTTGACAGATCTTTATATTACCATTATTAAACTTGTCATTGCGTTACGGCTCACGATGCCAAATACAGTGTTTTCAGAAATTTTACTAATACAGTACAATATCGCACTTTTAAAGAAATTGAACAACGGTAGTTATTAGTGAGACAAACATTACCACATGCAAATTTTTCAATTCGACGTTCTGAATTTCCGCCCAGAGGTAGCGCTGCAACATATACGTGTTTCAGGTCACCAGAACAGAACTGATAATATATCCTGAAAGAAATAGTCACCAATAGGCTTCAAAGCCTTTCACTTAACTGGTATTTCGGCTAATTTTGGGCAAAATGTGGCAAGACCATTGAGTTACTGCTCACGATGCTAAATATAGCGTTTTTCAAGTACAATATGTCGTACTTAAGAACAGAATTAAACGATTCTCGCTCACAGGAGCTGTACCATTGTTACCGAACATGGGAATATGTGTATACGCATCTTTTTCATTCGACTTATTTTCGAAATTTCTGTTTGGTCAGATAAGTATAAAGTAGTTAGATTCGAACCTGTAATCTTCCTCATTCACATACATTGTTATTTACACTGACAACATATATGTTTTTCAGAGTGTATTTGATATACTAATGAATGACACTTCAGTTCATGCATGTTGAAAATTTCAGATCTAAATGGCACCATGAGGACCAGATTATGCTGACATTGCAACATTGCCTGCGTTGCAAACGAGACAGCTGGATGGTCAGTGAAATTTGAAAGTGACGTGCTTTGAAATATCGAACAGTCAGATTCAAACTCCTCTGGCCATCAGTTTCATAAACCACAAAACCAAAATATGGCCATTTCAAAATTTTCTCAACTTGGGCCTGGCATTTTATAAATTAGCAAAAAGAACCAAATCTCACTGTTAAATATACATATGTTTTTCAGAAATAAATATTTTACCTCTTAAAGAATTGAAGAATTCAAATTATTCAGCTTAATATGTAATTGCATTGTTCATAAAAGTTGTTATTTTCAATGACTTAGCCACCTTTATTGACAATAACTGACCCTTTAACCAGGGGACAAATATCCTGCGTTTATAAAATATATGTTGATTGTTGGCTGATTGTACCATAGTCCTGAAAATTTTTGAATATCGATAATACGACTGGGTGAATCCTTTCATCAGGTCATGTTATTCTTCTGCACAAATCAATAGTAAACGACTAATACTCTTTCTATTCTAATCCTTACATTTGGAGAATGCAACAGCACCAAATGATAAGAACTCGTCGCTACTGACGCCGACACCACGATAATTACGTAGCAAACATGCGCCTTAAAAGCTATTTGTTCGCTCGCCCGTGAACGAGTCGTCTTTCAGCCTAGCATCTCATTTCTGTTCAAAACATAACATAACGATGTTCACCCGAACTCCGTGTTCTGAACGTTATCATATACCCTGTTGTTGAGATGATGTGGTCAAAAACCTTTATAGAAATTTAAATTATTCATTGTCATTTTACGAATTCATTTCATTAATTAGGCCGTTTTGTTGTTCAACAGAGCAAACAATATCTATTTCCGTGTTGGTCAACTTATTTCGAAATTTCAGATCTAATTTAGCCTGAGTTCGAGCTTTATATGTTATTCGTTATCGGTCAGCAGCGGTATTGATACAACAGATTGTGAAATCGAGTTTTGAAAATTATCTAAAACGTTTGAAATGAACCGAATCAAACACTATCATTATGCCGCAAATCAAGTTGTCTCAAACAGCCATATGTTAAAGAGGAAGTGCTCTTACGCAACATGGTCATACAAAAACAACGAGCCTGGATATTGGAAAAGTTATGTCAAATCATGACGGTTCGATACAAAACGTTTTAGATCATAAATGCCTTTCAAAACCTGATCACACAACCCATATCAACAAACAAATAAATCTCAAAACCACATTGCCTTTATGTTAACGCCTGGCCAAGCAACGGACAACGCCCGACCACGATCAGGAGATCTGTCTTGTTCCGGCCGGTCGGGAACGTCGGCAGCAGATGCCTTGGATCTGGGCTTCATCAGAATTTCAAATAGACCACAAAAACAAGCTGAATAAATGAATGCAACTTTGGCGTACCCTGACGAGATGCTTGGAAACGAGCCAGGTTATTGGAAATGGGGACCTGCAAACCTGGTCGGTGGGAACATTTCAGAATAATTTAAATTTATAAAAGAATTTTTTGATAATTACACATCGCTATCAAATTAACCTTTCTGAAAAACATATATATGTTTGGCATCGGTGCCAGTGGCGCAATGGATAACGCGCCTGACTACGGATCGGGAGATTCAGGTTCGAATCCTGGCTGGCACGAACATCGATATATGTTCCCTTGATCTGTTTTACTCAGATTTTTCAATTAGAACTAGAAATTTTCGAAAATAAGTCGAATAGAAAAAATGCATGTAACTTTTATGTACCATGATTTAGAGGAGCAATGCAGAACGAGACTGTGTCACTGGAACTGCAGATTCCATGTAAAACTCCTGGCAGGCGGAATATTTCAGAATCGTTTAGATTTCTTAAATTTCTTTAAAAAAGAATTTTTTTTATATTAACACTTTGCAACATAATTAACCTTTCTGAAAAAACATATATATATTTGGCATCGTGGGCCAGTGGCGCAATGGATAACGCGCCTGACTACGGATCAGGAGATTCCAGGTTCGAATCCTGGCTGGCTCGGAACCTCAAGAGATTTATTTGGTTCTTTATTTTACTTAAAATTCTCCAAATACCAAGTTAAATTCGAAAAGAATTTAAATAGCTTTTAATGATACAGTTTTTACGCAATACGGTTTATTAGAGAAAAGAATAACACGAGCCTGATATTAGGAAAGGAGATTCCGGTTTTAGTCATGGCTTGTCGATATTTCAAAAAGTTTTCAGGACCTTAAATGTGTATCAAAGTTCTGATTTCACAATTTACATTTGGCCATCAAAACAACAATCTTAAAGTACATATATGTTTTACGCAACACGGGACAGTGGCGCAATGCATAACGCGCCTGTCTAAGGATCAGGAGATTCCAGTTTCGAATACTGGCTGTCTCGGAACATCGAAAGGTGTTCCCTTGGATCTGTTTTACTCAGAATTTTTCAATTAGAACTAAAAATTTGCGAAAATAAGTCGAATAGCAAAAATGCATGTAACTTTTATGTACCTTGATTTAGAGGAGCAATGCAAAACGAGACTGTCTCACTGTAACTGCAGATTACATGTAAAACTCCTGGCTCGCGGAATATTTCAGAATCGTTTAGATTTCTTCAATTTCTTTAAAAAAGAATTTTTTGATATTAACACTTTGCTATCAAATTAAAATTTGTGAAAAAACATATATATATTTGGCATCGTGGGCCAGTGGCGCATTGACAAAAGTTTTATCTCAAGAAATAAATAAATAGATACATAATGTCATTTTCTCGCCATACATGAATGCCAAAATCCTACTACAAAAGTTTCAGAAAGCTTTCAAAACACGACTTAGAGAACTTAAAGGGACGCTGTAAAAGAAAACAAAGAAAGCAGAATCATTCAGCTTTCTTAGATAAGTTTTCTGTCATAAAAGCCAAGTGGAACGAATGTTATGTATGCAACGAAGCATTCAGAAGAATCAAATACACTCGTCAGAAACGTTGCGGGTTGTGTATATGAAACTCGTGTTTGCTTTTAGGGGATATTATGAAGCTAAAGAAAACAGACAATGAAAAGAAATATGCTTCCTCAGTCTATACTTATAATACAGATTACTGCTTTGCTTGCTGTGCTATATTCTTTTTCTCTCTCTTTCTATAAATGTATGTATTCTTTCATTCTGTGGTAATACTTATACATATAAACAACCAAAAAAAATAGTTTGCAAAAAACCAATTTTGAAAAAAGAAATACAAAGTACGTAAAAAATGCTTAACATACCCAAATGAATGTATTCAAACCAGAAATATTTTAGCATTGATAGAAGTTCTATTGCGTTAATGGACTAAGTAATTTTGCGTAGTTTTTTCTCTTAGAATTTAAAATATTTCTTATAAGTGAAATTTTGTTTGAGAGGCAGGTAAAGCAATGAAATTGTATTTTTATTAGTATAAATCAGGGAATCTTTTTTATTAATTTTGATAAGTGATGGGTTATTTTTTTTAAAAAATATTTTTGTAGAAGAAGCATTCGGACCATAACCACTAGGTTACCACGGTTACATCAAGAACCAAGAAATTAATAGTATCTAATATCAGAAAAAATAATAATATTGATAAACTTAGTGTTTATTGTAATGTAAATTGAATTATTGAAGTTATAGTAAGTGATTTCAAGGTCGGATAAGTTAAAATTAAATAAAATGAAAGAACGCATTAGGTATATATTAATTTGATAAACTATCTTGTGTTTCGGGATTTTTTCTAAAGTTTATAACATTTATATTATTAGTTATTAAGGCTTTTAACTGTATATTTTTAAAAGTTCATTTTGTTGAACAATTTCTTTCTTTTCCACTATGGACTCATTTCGATCATTTCTTGTTTAATGCTTAGGTTGAGATTATATTTACATTTTTAACCCATTTTATGTTTTATTTTCTCTACGTGCTTGAGCTCAATTTCCTTTCAATAGCTTGATTATAATAATGGCTTCCTTTCATGTCTTCACACCAGTGCCATAGACCATTTACGTTAATGGTGACAGCAACGTGTTTTTATGTATGTATAGCGAAAGAGTTTGTCGAATTTTATACAAGTTTCTGCTCTTTCCCTGATGGAAATTTCTCGAAACACCAACCTCCTGGATTTTGTTTACATCTTCTTATCTCTGTTTTTGAGCAATTGTTGTTGCGTCAACTAGCAAATTGTTTAGGTACAGCTTGAGTTCAGTTATCCGCTTATACACACTGTAACAAAAAATATATGGACCCTGATGAAATAAGCTCTACCATGACGGAACTTGGCGAGAATGTAGTCTAATAAGAGGTATCCAAATTATTAAGACTTTGACGCCAATGAGACAATGGTAAACGCGCTATGAACATATGAGTTGTGTATCTGGGAGGGATTAAAAGCTTAAATGTGTGTGCTCGTGCTATAGGGCTATTCAGACAAATTTGTTGATTTGAATGGACGTTATTGCGACTAAAGATGACTCGGAGACATAACCGGCAGCAGTAGGAGCAATTGCCGACTTTGAGAGGAGGCGTATATCAACCTTACAGAATCAGGTTGGTCGAATAAGTGTATCGGATACCACGTGCGTCGGAGCGATATAATAGTTGCTCGGTGTTGGCAACAATGGATCAGGGAAGAGATAGTTTACCGTGGTAAGAGGTTAAGACTCTCAGGAACACAAATTCACGCGATGATTGCATAATCATAAGAGCAGCTACGTCCTTACCAAAAACGTCGCCATCGGTTCGATGTCATTTACCAACCGGTGGCGTCAAGGGAAACTATTCGGAGACAACAGTCCAATGCAGGTAATTATAAGGAGCCGACGATCTTTAAGACACCTACCATTGAGTCTACATTATAATCAGTGTCAAATGGATTTTTTCCGACCTCGTACAAGTTGAAGGGGAATTGACTGGAGGCTGTGATCAACCGCGATGAATCTCAATTAAATCACAATGCTGATGACCAGCGTATACACGTGTGAAGGTGGCCAAGCCACCAGTCCAATCTAGCCCATTTGTCGAGAGGCATACGGAAATTATACAAGTTGTGACAGTGTAGGGGACGATTTGTTGGGACACACGATCTCATCTTATCATCCGTCAACGCACTTTGAAGGTGCGCAGTCTCGTTGATAATATTTTAACGCTAGTTGTAATGACTATGCTATCAAGTCCTCCAAGTGTCATTTATCAGCGAAACAACGCTCATGCCCACATCACCCCATATCACGTGACTCTTTCAACAATATATTCAAGGATTTGACGTACTTTTGTGTCTGCTAGGACACCAGAGCTATCACCCATAGAGCACGTCTGGTACGTGCTTGGATGGCAACAGCAGACGTCCCGAAATACTGGTGAATTAACTACCATGTTGCTAAGCTTATGGCATGATCTTCAGCAAGAAATCATAGGAGATGTAATTGATTGGATGCCACGCCGTGTTTTGGCTTGTATGGCTGTCAGAGATGGATTTACTATGTACTGATTTGTAACATTTTTCATGCAATATCTGCTCTCCTGAATTTGTGAAAATTTTCTTAGCTCCTCATGCATGCTAAGTTTCGTGATAATAGGTCCTTTACTTCTGGGTGCATATTTTTTTTGTGACAGAATGTATTTTCTTTAAGAAAGTTTTTTGACAATTGACTAAAACATATCTAGTATTCTGTACCATTAATTTAGGAGGGAAAAGTTAATTTCGATGTGCAGTTTCCGTAAACTGAAATGGTTCTAATAATTTTCTTGTCTAAATGTTTTGAGTTCCGAAATTGTATCTCTCACTGCAATAATAACTTGGTGTCGTGCTGCAGATTCTTTTTTTAGGAACTTAAAATCCAAAATATTTTGCGGAGATTGTCGTTAGCATTCTCGATAGTATATCTTGTACATCAGTGAACCAATGTAAACCAATATTTAATGTTTTGTGTGTGATTGGCGTCATTTTTTTTATTAAATTAGTAAGAGATAAGGCTTCTATTAAATTAGTAACTTTAAAGTATTTTTAAGGAATGGGATTTTTTTTTTAATTTCCAATTATTTTTGTAATATGCTTGATTTGAAGTATGAAAATTAGTTTACTTTTTATGCTCTATTTCTTTTAGCAGTACTTATATGTTCTTAAATTGATATTTGGAACTTAAAGAAATTCTAGAGATAGTGGGCATTCGCAACTTTCTGCTTCATTCCGTAGTTCTTCCATGATCTAGATTCATTTTAACATACTTTTATAAGCTTCACTTGTTTGTGATGGAATGTTTGAATTCAATTTTTACCCACTTTAAAAGGTCAGATAAATTCGAAATTTTGCTTACTTGTCCAAGACTGATGGCAATACAATAATCTAATAATTTTGTTCCATTGTTCTGATCAGTATCATCAGGATTAACGATTTCCCATTTTCAGATCCCATCCCGCATCTGGCACCTAATTTCAGATCTCATTTCCAAATTTGGCGCCCAAAAAAGAGTAAGTTACATTTTAGTTCAATTAACTATAAAAGGGTGTTTTTTAGTTTTTTTAAACTATAATTTATTTGGTGTAAAGACATACATAAAATCAAAAATATGTATACGAAACTATTTTTCTCCATGAAATAGCAACGTAATACAGATAGCACTTTTACATTTAGGTTTTCATCTCAACCCACTATATTTAATGGAGAGGTGTAAAATATATAAATATCTGTACAACAAATTTAACTGATTATTTTTAGCTATATACTAATATATATATATATATATGCATTTATTATTTGATACATTTGTAAATAAAGCATAATACATTTATCTATAACCAAGATACTTTATTGCCTTTTCTGAAACAACTAATGTTTCATATGATCTTTATTTTCCCCGCTACCCTTATAAGAAACGAATCTGATGTCTTTCCCCTTATGTATGTGAAAAGTAATGTCTTTCAAACGAAAGAAATCTCTTTCTTCTCATTTTCACTACTTACTGTGGAAAAAATCTCTCCGAAGAAACGATTAAAGATCATTTTTCATTGAGGTCTTTTCTTTTCGAGTCTCTGCCTCCGATCTTTCGTGTACAGTGTACAGTTGAAATGATAGCATTTGTAGCAAATGGGAATCATTTAATGTCGCTTAGTTCAAAAAGGTTCCGTTTACATTGTGAAGTATTATTGGATGATGATGCTCGTGTCGCAAGATTTCTCATTTTTCACCATTTGCTTTCTTTTACTGATTAAGAATATTGTGCTCTCTAGAACTCTAAAACGCGCAAAAAATACTTACAAAACTATAAAAAGTAAATTGTTAGTATTTAGTAAATACTAACAATACTGAAATACTTATTGGACATTGAAATCGCCCATCATTCTCTCGTGAAATAATTTTAGAAGGAAACTACCAGTAAAAACCTATTTCTATCACTCGATACTAAGGGAACAATATTACTTTAAACCATATTGAAAAAAAAGTATAAGACAAATAAATGTTTATATTTATTTTTAACATACCAATATTCTTATATTTGTAAGCTTAGAGTTTTTTTTTATCGAAAATATATATCGTGACGTTACCGGTTTTTTTTTTTGAAAGACGTTTGTTATATATATATGTATATATATATGTGTGTGTGCGTGTGTGTGCGTGTGCGTGTGTGTGCGTGTGCGTGTGCGTGTGTGTGTGTGTGTGTGTGTGTGTGTATAAAATCAAGGAATCATATGTGGCTCTGGAAATTAGGTGAGGTTCTTAAGGTATCTGACCACCCTAAAATTGTGAATTTTCCCAAAAATTGACAATTTTTTGTGATTTTATTTTATAGACCATCGTATTACCTTGATAAAAATACCAAGTTTATTATTTTCCGTTCTCTAAAACAAAAACTACAAGTGTTTTAGTAAAAGCAGATGTCATTAAAATAAGGAAGATGTCATACTTTTAAGACGCGTTTTAATCGAAATGTGTTTTTTAAAAATATTTAAACAGGCACAGAGGGGTTGCTAAAAAAGTTTTGAAAATACATAATTGAAATTTTATTTGTGTATGTGTTCTGTATAATTGTAGAAGTGTTTTAACCTTCAGATTTATCAATCTCTGTTTTAATGCAAAATTTACAGCCCCTCATGTTAATATAAACGCTGTTAGTTTAAGCAATTCCAGATAATAATTAAGATACAGTGCTCTAGCTTTTGTAAAAATTAAAATATATCTTATCCTAAAGATCATTTCAAAAATAAATAACGTAACAACACATCATAATTGAAAAATTGAAAATTTGTTCGTCAACTTTTGGTACAGAATGGTTTCCGTTTATGTTATTGTTTGAAATGTTTAGCAATTTTTTCCCACTTTAGTTATAATAATGTCTTTTTATCTTCTTAATTTTAGCATATTTTTCTTAAAATGTACTAAACAAATAAAAAAACCACAAAAAAATCCCCATACCTCTTTTTTTTAAAAAAAAAATGTTATCGTGCAAGTAGTTGGATATCTTAACTCCTGTGTAAAAAGTGTTTATGCCAGTTTAGATAAGATCTTGATTCACAATAGTCCAATGGCATGCCTCACACCCGATGTCCTCTCTGATGTGTGATTACATTTATGAATAGTTAGATTGTCTTTTTGACTAAATATCCGATGACACTCTTCTCACTGAAAGGGATTATGACCCGTGTGTAAACGCTTATGACGAGTTAGTTGGTCTTCTTGACTAAATGTCCGGTGACATTCTTCACATTCAAATGGCTTCTCTCTTGCGTTGACACATTTATGATGAGTTAGACTGCTTTTTTGACTGAATATCCAATAACGCTCTTCGCACTTAAAGTGTTTCATCTCTGTGTGTATAAGTTTATGTTTATTAAGATTGCGTTTTGATAAAACGTTTTCTGAGATTCTTTGCATTCAACACAATCCATATGATTATGTGCAAATTTATGTTACTTAAAACTTCTGCCATCAAGAAACACTTTCGAAGAATTATCAAATATAACTTTGTATCCTATAAGACCAGTTTTCAGAAAGTTATTTTCAGAGTACTCAACCATTTCGAAAGTTTTATCTTCCATATAAAGTTGCTTATTTTCTTTGAAATAACTTTAACCATAAAACATTTGGAAATACTTCTCACAATTCACTATTCCTGTACTTTTGAATTGGAAACAGGGAAGTTATGGAAGAAATATGCTTGAATCCACAATGCACTGATTTTCCTTCTGCAGAAAGTTTTTCGTGTTAGAACCTGTATGAGGGCTATTATTTGAAGCCATGTATAACAAATTGCTCTTTAAACAGTTGTAATTACTATCAGAGATTCTTGAATCTGTTCCGGAGAAAACACCATCAGAAATAATGTAGTTTAAAGGTGAAATTGAATCTAGTCTGGGCCAGATGGATTACGCCCATGCATATTATTCTGAAACGTAAAGTTATCATCCCATATATTGTCATAGTTACAGGTATTTTGATAAGGAAATAAATTACAGAAAAACTCACTTGAAGGCACAATTTGTTCACATTTGTAAAATTTTTACTGCTTCCGCTTGCTTGATCAGATAAATACCGTAAAGCGTGTAACGCGCATTTTTAACATAAAAATAAGATCGAAATTTAAGGGTGCGCAATATACACCGAATATAAAAATGAGAGCTTTAAGGTATCCGACTGGTTGTGGCAACTCTTTTTTTTTAAAAAGGAGGTATTGCGATTTTTTTGTTATTTTTAGATTTGTTTAGAGCATTTTAAGAAAAATGTGCTAAAATTAAGAAGAGAACAAGAAATTATTATTACTAAAATGGGAAAAAATAGGCAAAAATTGACAAAAGATAGCATATACGCGGCCCATTCTGCACCAAAGGTTTATGAACAATTTTTCAATTTTTTTCAATCTAATGTGTTGCTATATTATTCAATTTTGAATTGACCTTCAGGATAAGAGATATTTTCTTTTTTACAAAAACTAGAGCACTTTATCTCGGTTACTATATGAAAATGCTTAAAAAGACAGTGATTATATTCACATAAGCGACTGTAAATTTTGTAATAAAACAGTAATTGATAAATCTGAAGGTTAAAACAGTTATACTATTATACAGAACTTACAAAAAACAACATATCAATCATTGGCATGGCCAAGTAATTTTAGGGCGTTTTTCACATACTTTTTTTGTGAAGGTTTCCTCATTTTTGTGAAGATTTCCTCCAAAATGCAGTTAGATTTTTTTTAAAAAACTTTTTCCAAACAATAAATTTACTAGGTAAAATTTGAGGAAATTTTGTTATAAACTAGAGAAATTCAGGAAAATTTATAGGAAAATTCGGGAAAACAATAGGAAAATTTTAATATGATTAGGCTCATCTAGGGCACAAATGCAATCAAATGCCGAAAAACCCGAGGTCAATTGGTTGCTTATTGGCTGAGAAAAAGGTACTACAAAATATGGAACGAAGACGAAATTTGCGTCCTAATAGCGTTTTTGTTCCACTACGTGAAAAACGCGCTAAAAATTTCAATTAATTAGGTTCAAAACTTTTTTAGCAATCGCAGACCCCGTTTGATTATTTTCAAAAAATCACATTTCGAGTAAAACGCGTTTTAAAGTATGACATTTTGCTTAAAATAATGGCATCTGCTTTGGCTAAAACACTTGTAGTTTTTGTTCTAGTAAACGGAACATGATAAACTTGGTATTTTTATAAAGCTTAATAAGATGGACCATAAAATAAAATCAAAAAAATTATCAATTTTTGTCAAAATTTACAGTTTTAATGTAGTCGGATACCTTAAAAATAAATAAAATATGAGCGTAGAAAAAAAAGTAGCCTCTACACATATCGAAAAACTCTTTATTTTTTTTAAAAAATGACATTCCTTATGAACTTAAAATGCTGTAGTTCTAGATGTATACTAATTTTTTGTCTAAAGTTTGGAATAATACCTCGAATAAATGATTTCAAAACATAACAGTATTGCATAGGTACATTTTAAGTTTATTCGTATAAAAGGGTTGCGTGTTATACGGTGGATCTTACGGTAATGAAAAGAATTTGGCAAATTAATCTTCTTGCTCCAATATAATATTTAATATCCTGGAATGTCAAATGATTTTAAGCTCAAAATATCAAAAGCTTGTCATGGATAATTGAAGGATAAAAATCCTCATAAAAGAAAAAAAACAATTTTTTTCCTAAAAAAAATAAGAAAGAAAGAATTTGTGAGGGCGCAAGTTAATTTTTCAGTCAAATTCTAATAGCAATCTACAGCGTTTTCTTGTCATATTTCATTTTGAAATGTGCTGATTGTTATTTTGTCAGTAATTAACATAAGATGGAGAAAATTTTTTTAAAAATCATTAGCAGTGGTTTACTATTTGAGGCCTGCCGAGGACTCTGATATTTCGAATTTTTCTTATGAAGAACTTGAAATACTGGGTGTCCATAATTAAACTTGAAATTTGCGAGCAGTCTGTAGCGAAAACTATACAGCGGAATTTCTTGAAAATTGGGTAATTGTAGAATGAAATGATGGTAATTTTATCGAGAGAGGTAAAAAACAATGAGTTTCAAAAGCGACCCCTAGATGGCGCGCGTATCTTACCTTTAATGAGGACATATAAATAATGTACAAAAGTTTACAAAATATGCTTGATATTCTGTCCACCATTGTCTGCTACCATTTGGAAGAGTAAAATCGCTTGTTCGACTGTTGAAAGCAGCATGAACTGGAGAATGTTACGCACATAGTGATCTATGCTTTCTTTAAAGTCGAATTGAGATGTGTGATGGGATCACAGTAAACCATGGCCTTGAGGTATCACCACAGCCAAAAGTCAAAAATATTCAAGTTGGGGGATCTAGGAGACCAAGCTGTAAGAAAATGCCAGATGATGATTCTGCCTTCACCAAAATGGTGGCGGAGAACTTGCTTCACATAATGAGCGATTCGTGGAGGAGCACAATCCTGCATAAACACTGTGGTTCTATCACGATACCTTTTGCCTGAAGAGCCAGAAAAACGGATTGCTTTAACAATGAAGCGTATCGTTTCCCAGTCACGGTGCATATCACAGGCCCTACGGTGCTGTGCTTTTAGAAGAAAAAAGGGACCCACAATGAAGGTTGTAGTAAAGCCTCACCAAATTGTTACATGCGAAGAGTGTAATGAAATTTGTGGAAATTTACGTGGGTTTCTACCAGCCCAAATACGGCAATTCGGAGTGTTAACCCCACACATACCAGAGGAAATTGGGCCTTGACGGTCCACAAAATGTTTCATGGACAGTCATCCTGGAGCTCAACTCACGCAAGAAACCACAATACAAAAGATTGTCGACTATCCAGATCACCTGCTTAGAGCTGCTGCAATATTCTACAGTTTATAGGGATAGTAGCGTAAGACCTTTCGAAGAATCTTATAAACCATGGTACAAGAGTGATCAGCAGATGCTGCAATACTCCAAAAACTAGTGCTGCCGATGGTTTGCGATGTCTTCTTCCACTTGCGCCGCTACATCATCTACTACCTGTGCTTCAACACACTTTCGTCCCCTTCATGGATTTTCTTCCCCGATGTTCGAGTTGCTTCAAATTTCTCAATCATTTTTGTTAATCTTTGATTATTGAGTGGACCTTACAGTAACCGCCTGAAAGCTTCGGGAGCTGAGTCTCCGTTTCAGTTAAACGATTACACCAGTACAGCACGTGCGTTCCTGAAGAGTCAACGTCAACTTCCTTGGACATGAAAACGAGTATGACTGCGGATCGCCTCTCGCATCTTTGTAATTCGCGGGTTTCTATGGTTACGACATTTGTATATGCCAAACGTTTTCATTGCACAATGCCATCTAGTGGTGGTTTTTTGAAATCATTTTTTTTCTCTTAATAAAATTTCCATCATTGAATTGTACCATTATCCAATTTTCATGCAATTCCGCTGTATAATTTTCGCTACACACTGCTCGCAAATTTCAAGTTTAATTATGGACACCCTGTATGTCAGTCATTCATTCTTAATATATTTTTTTGGTAATTCAGCTACCTATCAATCTATTCTGTTTTTAAAAAAGTTGTAAGCAGAAGGGACCAATGTTCAAAAATAGGAACATAAGGAAAATTGTAAGAACAAATGTTTTGATGAGCACTTCGATGATGATGAGTAGCAATGAATTATGCATGTGCATTTTGAAAACTTCTTTAAGTTTTCATGGAGAATGAAAAATTTCAAATGAGAAACTAAATGTTTTAAAAAATTTTCATGTGTACTTTAATTATTTATTTTCTTACCCGATGTTAGTTTCCCATAAATTTCGTAAATAATTTGTGCATTTTCATATGTGGACTTTTTTATACGGTCCCTCACCACCGCATAAAAGAAATTCAGTAGTTTTTCGACGAAGATATATTCATTATATCAGAGCTCTGGTGCCTCCAACTGGGGAGGTAAGTGGGCGTCAAAATTACATGCGGCAATTGGTATCGCCTATTCGGTGCCACACCTAAAAGTGATACCAACTCTTGGGGAAAGAACTAGGTCTTCAAAGGTAAAAAATACTAAAATGCAGCCCCATTAGAAAAAAAAGTATTCGTTGTATGTAAGAATTTATGAAATTTTCGAATATTTTTTGTGCGGTTTTCTTATGCGGTCCCTATCTACCACACAAAAACAATTTTTACTGTATTGTTATATCTAAAACACGGACACAACACGCAGTGTTTGTTATTGAAATTCTTAATTTTTTTATTATCTGTAGCCTTATCTACCTATCAAAATAATTGAATGTTACTGAAGTAATAGATAATAGATAGAAGTACTTATCTATCTGTAGCACCCAAGCATTTAATGGCCTTTAGGATTAAAATGATACTAAACGAAGGAACTATGATGCATAAAAAGGGAGGGAGTAAAAACAGGAATGTGGCCCAAAAATTTAGAAGGAAAAAAAAGGTTCTCGTATCAATTCGTACATTGAAAAATGAAAAAAAAAACATTTTAAAACTGAAATCCTTTTTGGTAACCATCTAAAATGAACAAAACTAAGTACGACCATAAGAAAAATAACAAATATACTTACAGCTGAAAGTTTTTTCAAATAAATTATTGTGACACAGGCGATTCCGTTAGGTACATATACATACGTTACCACATGATTGATACACACAATATGATTGATATTTAATATATAATCAGACATTTCATTTTTCTTGGTTCTTCGGTGGCTGTGGTAGCTTAGTGATCAAGGTAACGGACTAGTGGATGGCGTGTCATGAGTTCTAGTCCAGTACCGTTGTGTACGGAGAGGGGGAGATGCACGTTAAACCTTTCGTAGCTCAAACGTCTTCCAGTTGGTCATGTGTGAAAGCTAGGAGAGGGAATGCTGGTTCACACACACACACGTGCCATCCTCGTCACTTAACAATTATTCAAAATTACGAGGTCCATCGCCAAAAATCCTCGAGTAGCTGAATAGTGCAGTCACTCACCCCCTCTTGGTTATTCGTCTTGAACAGAGCATTGTACATCAGATATTTATTCATTTCTGAGTCGTAATAAGCGAGGCATCTGAACGTTACTCTTACGCCGTCTTCCCAGATGACGTCTTCGAGCAGTATCTCTAAGGTGAATCTCAACTCCCAGTAGAGAAGCTTTAGAGATGTTGAAAAATACTAGTTTCGAATTATTTTAGTATACAAATAAAAACTGCTTTTGTGTTACACAAAAACAAGAAAATTGACGAAATGTTGAAAAAATCATTAAAAATTATGTTGTTTTGTCTCGTGGCATCCATCAGATTCAAAGATCCTTGCCGCCCAAAATATGAAGCGGTCAACAGCGTCCTTAGCATAGAACCCTAGTGCGAGTGAAGAAAGAAAGTTACAAAAAGGAGAAGAAAGCACCAAAATTATTCTTACTATGCATCTCAGAGATTTACATGCCCAACGGTGGGTTAAAAATTAACTACAGAAAATGTTATCTAATTCTATATATTTGTTTTAAAAATATATAAAAGTATCTTAAAAACATGCTTCGGCAAAGAGAGAATAGTTTTCAATATCAGTACGATAATAATTTTCATTTTTAAAAAACCTTTATAAAGCAAAATTTCGATACTTAGGCAAGGAAGGCTAATATTGAAATATACACTACTAAACTTTTTAAAATTGCTACACCAAGAAAGAGACACGCAACAGACGTGAAATTTAAATGGCAGGAAGAAGGTGCTGTGATAAGCAAATGTTTAGCTTTTCAGCTCTTTCAGACAAAGCCAGCTCCCGTAGTGAAACCTGCAAGGTGTTTAAATGACAAAATTGATCACTTGGTTTCTCATACACAAATTGCATTTAAACGTTATTACCTGATGAAGAGTTATTGTGATGCCTTGTTAAGAAGTAGAAATGCGTTTCAGTACTTTTTCTTTTTACTTTTATAAAGGTCGAATTGTAGAGTACCGGGATTGTTGTTTATCGTATCGCAGTATTGATGCTCGCGTCTGTCGAGATCTAATGACTGTTTGCAGAAAATTGAATCAATGGGTTCAGGACGGTAATACGGAACGCCGCTCTGGATCTCAACGGCCGCTATCATTAGCACCCGAGAAGACAGTCATGGTACCCGTATGGACTTAATGGATCGTGCAGTCACATCACGAGCTCTGAATCAAGAATTGGAGTCGTTTGTAAGACAACAAGGGTCTGCACAAAGAGTTTGATGACGTTTGTAGCAGCATGAACTCTCAGCTCGGAAACCATAGCTGCGGCTACCCTTGACTCTGCATCACAGACAGGAGCATCTTCAATGGTGTGGTCAACGATGAACCTGGGCACCCGAATGGCGAGACATCATTTCTGTAGATGAATCCAGGTACTGTTTGCAGCATGAAAATGGTCGCAGGGTGTTTGTTGGCAGTGTTAATTCATCATCGCCATACTGACCCATCGTCTGGCGTGATGGTATGGGGTGCTATTGGATTCCCGTCTCGGTCACCTTTTGTTTGCATTGGCACTTTTAACTATGCACGCTACGTTTCTGTTGTGTTACGACCCATGGCTCTACCCTTTATTCGAGCCCCTGAGAAACCCTATGTTTCAGCAGGATAATGCAATACTGAATTTTGCTGGTATTGTACGGACCTTCCTTGATACGGAAAATGCTCGGCTGTTGCCCTGGTCTGCACATACACCGTGCTGTTGCATTGTGTTCAACCTGCATGGACACTTGTGCCTGTACACGCCATTCAATCTCTGACTCAATGCCCAGGCGTATAAGTGCTTTTAATACTTTTAGAGGTGGTTGTTCTGGGTACTGATTTCTCAGGATATGAAACCAAACATCAAAAAATTTAATCGCTTGTTAGTTCTAGTATAATATATGTGTTCAATAATCATCATTTTGTTACCTGCATTTCTTCCTGGTGTAGCAATTTTAATGGTCATTAGTTTATATTCTCAATTGAATGATGTAAGATCTATACTATTAATCTAGCATGTAAAAAAACATGTTCAAAAACACTACTAAAGTTTGAGTAATTGATTAATTATTAATTTCACACATACATGCAATATAGGGGTTATTCTCAAAGGATTTCATAATTATAAATCACAATCAAGAGGCTGCACTACCTCAGTTATTTCTCAAATGTCATATAACGTGAAAACTTTGAGCCTCGACAGATTTTTGGAAAATCAAACCCTCTAGATGGTGGATCTTTCGTGGTTCGAAGATTCGATCCAAGACTCAACAAAGCCACTACCTGAAACTCTAAAATTACATTAAAGTAATAAGAAAATCCACTAGTGTTATAAACTGAGAAAAAATAAGAGATAACTTCACATTTTCAAAAAAAAATTTTAAAAATAGAAAGTTATCCCAAGATTCTTAAAAATTTTTTTATGGTGGATATATAAAAGTCCAAAGTGAAAACACTTCCACACACACAATTACTTGGAAAAATTTGAAAAAATTTATATAATTAATTTATTTCGATTAGAAATTCTGTGCATATTTGCTCTTATAACAAGACTGAAAAACAATTGAAATTGCTTATTTTTAAATTTATTGAGAATAGATAATAGAAACAATTAAAATATTTCCTCGTTGAAAAACTTAAAGTGTACTTTTTACATCATTTACATACTTAATCTCTATATATGTTGCAATATTTTTTCTGCTTTATTATTCATAGGCATTTTTAAATTCATAAAGCTGAATTTTTTCGCCTTTTTCTTATAAAAAAATAGCTGTGCTGGAGCAAAACAAAAAGTCCGTTTTTTGTTCGAATATTCTCACTTAATTCAATGAAATTTCTTTAGCAGCGCAAAACTAACACTTTGCATTATAAAGAATCTTCTTAAAAAAGATTTTTTTGGTGTTTTGTTGTTTTTAGAAAAAGAAGTTTTTTTTTTTTTATTTAATGCGTGTTTTAAAATACATTTTAAGAAAAAACGATTATTTTCGAAAAAAAAAACTACTTATTGGAAGTGGGTGAAAGCGAACATTATAAAAAGTTTTTTTCCCCAATCCAAAACTTTTGAGTGTCTCATTTTATATTTTTGTTTTTTAAAATAAAACTTTAAGAAAAAGGCTTTGAGGAATTAAAAGAAAAAAATCATAAATTGTGTAACTTCTTGTTTAGCTCATAAGTAATAATATTTATCAAAAATGCTCAGCAATCTTGAGAGATTGGGAAGAAAAGCGCCTTTCTTTTACTACTTCTTTACTTTTCTTACTTACTTCTTTCTTTTACTAGAAAATACTACTTCTTTTTTTGCAATTTTTATTTCATTGCCATGCTTTTAATATACACTCTATAACAATAAAAATGACGCACCAAGAACGAGTTGTTCGATAGAGACAAAAATTTTGGTGGGTAGAAGGATTATGCACGGAATTAAAAATTATTGCAATTTCAGAAAAATTGATGATTTGTTTCAGAGTTACATAGTTACAAATTAAGGAGCTCAATAACCTACCTCAATACCCACCTCTAGTCTAGATGCAAGCTGCCACACGACATGGCGTAGAGTTATAAAGCCTTCTGAGGTTCTCATGTGGTACTTTTTGCCAAATTTACAGCAATTGTCGAGCCAGGTCATCAACATTCCCTAGCAGAGGCATTCATCTCCCCATCATATTCCAGACATGCTCGATTGGAAAGAGATCTGGAGATCTGGTTTGCCAAGGAATTGTTTGAAAAGCTCTAAAACATTTGATAGCACCATGTGCTGTATGTGGTCTGGCATTATCTTGCTGAAAAATAAGGCCAGGCTATACTGCAAAAGGAACGGTAGCAAAACAGTTCTGAGAATGTCGTTGACATACCTCTGTGCTGTAAGTGAGCCTCTAATGACTACAAAAGGGGTCCAGCTGTAAAAAGAAATGGCACCCCTGACCATAACTCCTGGTTGAGGGGCTGTATGGTGTGCAATAGTGAAAGAATAATCGGCACGCTGCCCTGGGCGTCTCGAGATACGTCTTCAATGATCGTCAGGACACAGTTGGAGGCATGATTCGTCGCAAAGCATTATACGTCCCCATTAATCCCTTCAGGTCTGGCGGAAGAAGAAAGAAACGTTTTCCCATGCGTACACGTTCTAAGAGTATACGCACGTATTGCACCGAGTGAATTTCACTGCTAAGCCTAGTTTAATTTAAAAATTCATGCAAAATCTTTAATGCATCTAATACACTAAAATTTACAATTAACTATTATTGATAATATTTGAATATACCGTACGAAAATTTTCGCTGTATTTAAAAAAAAGAAACAATTGCAAATTTTAAAGGAAATGTTTTCATTTTAATCAAAAAAAAGTACGTTTTTTACTCTTTTTGCCTTGGTGATTAAAATAAAATAGACGGAAAACTTACAAAATACTACCTGTTAAATCCTAAACGATAAATTTACTCTCATCTAAATTTATTGTAGCTTGAACTGATACAAATCTTTTAAATAACAGATAATATATCTCTTTTTTATTTTAAATTAATCCTCCCAGCTTTCTTAGTATCACATTAATATTATGTTTTCTGTGCTTATGGTTATGACAACTCTTTTTCATTAAAAATGAATTATTGCGTTTGTTCTATGATTATCCGATTTTTAAACGATTTCGAGAATAAAAATTATAGCTATAAAACTGAACAAATTAAACATAAACAAAAATAAAATAAATACTCAAACCATTATTATGAATATCTGATACACAATAAACTAATACGCTTTTCCATTTTTTTTCAACTTAGTCAAAATATAAACAGAATTCCAGAGCGCAATAAATCATGAACCTTTAAATGCCAATTCTTTTTGAAAAAATAAAACATGTGCAGCTGTTTTCATTCAAAAATATCCCAGATTTAATTTTAAGAATCTCGAAGCCGAAAGCACATATTAAAGTTCAAAAATTGTGAAACATTATTTGAAAAAAACACGGACTTTAACTACCATCTAGCGTTTTGTAAAAAAATAATATAAAAACGTTCCAAACTCAAATTACACTGGTGTGATCATGGGCCTTAGAGCAAGGAAAGCGCAATGACATATATGATACCGTGAGCCCTGGAGGAAGAAACGCGTGATCATAAATATGTAATCATGATCCTGAACGGGTTAAGCATGATTCCAACCTGATCGAACCACACCGGAATGGTAGGTGGCGTAGCGGTCGGTATGAGCGTAAATTTCCCTCTATCAGTTGTCTGTGAATGGTTATGGTGGATACTCGTTTGCGGGTCACACGTCTGATGGTTGATAAAGATGAATCAGTCACTGTGGCAGCTGATCGGACAATCAATCTGTCTTCCCGATCTGGTGTGGCCCTAGGTCGACCGTTACCATCCCATGACGCTGAAATCTGCCATTGTCCACCCATTCCTGCCAGCACCTTCTAATGGCCCCATCGCTTCGACCCAAATGATGAAGGCCTCCGATTTGCCCAACCTGCCTCTTTCTATCCAATGATACGACCTCTTTCAATGACATTTGCTCGAAAAAAGCTTGAATTCTGCGGTGAGACATTTTTTCAGTCGTTGAATTGTATACTAAATAGCAATAGCAATGCAACAAAAATATTGACCATCAGATTGAGAATCACTTCTTATAGACACTTGCTCCCTGTGCAGTTCCGTTGCGTTGTAGCTTCCGCTATTCATTCACTGGTAACCAAAATTTAATTATTGGCATGTTAAGTACAAATGTCTTTGCATACGAAATTTCATTATAATCGGGCAACTCCTTCTTGGTACGTCGTTTTTTTTTTTTTTTTTTTTTTTTTTTTTTTTTTTTTTTTTGTTATAGAGTGTAATATGTTTTTCCTTTTATATACATATTACTATCATATAAGAGTTGCAATAATTATATTTTAAAAATAAACATTTCCCTTTGCTTTTTTCCTAAAGTGCTAAATGTGTCATCCTTAAAAGGGTTATTAGTATTTAAAATACATAACTTATTGTTTCCTTAAAATGAGCTAATGAATAAAATTAATAAACTCTGTGCAAAAACAAAGCAGTGTTTTTTTTTAAATAATCAATGGTGATTTTATCTTACTCACATTCATTAAAGCAAAAAAAAATTTTTGTTTTACAATTGTGGTTCTTATGAACTTCATTTTGAGTACATAATGTGTTTAAATACAAAAGATTACAGACAAAAGAAATAAACTTGAGCTATAATAACCGATTTTTCCCCACTTTTTATTCAATATTGACATCCTACAAGAAAAGCACTTAAAAGATAATAAAACTCTCTAAAGTGAAAATAAATTAATTTAAAAAAAAACATTTTAAAAAAATTTACTCTTAAGGTATTCTACTGGGTTCAGAGACAATTTTCTAAAATATGGCTTAAATAATTATTTAATTGTTGTTTTTTAAGTAAGAGTATGTAACAAAACAGTAAAAAAACAGCAAATAAATTTTTTGAAAAATAATTGTTCAAAATATTGAGAAATTTGAACCAAAATATTATAAAAAATTTGCTCTTTTGCTAACAATTCTAAAAGATAATATATTAAAAAAAACAAATAACATTTTTGCTGGAATAAAATTTTTTAATGTTTATCTACGCTGTGTACTAAAAAAAAAGGTTTTAGAATAAAATTATGAAATACAGATTTTCAACAGGAAAACCCCAAAATTTTATTTAAAAAAAGCTTTTTTTCATATAAAATTACAATAAAAAACAAGATATCAATCATTGGCATGGCCAAGTAATTTTAGCGCGTTTTTCACATGTTGTATTTTACAATAATGCAACTAATGAACTTTTTACTAACAGAAAGTAGTGTGTGTACTATACTTAAAAAAAATTAAAAATTATTAAATTTAAATATGATTCGGCTCATCTACGGCACAAATGCGACCCAATGCCGAAAACACGAGGTCAATCGGTTGCTTATTGGCTGAGAAAAAGGTACGACAAAATATGGAACGAAGACCAAGACGAGGACGAAGTAGAAATTTGCGTCCTAATAGCGCTTTTTTTACACTACGTGAAAAACGCGCTAATAACTAAACTGAAAAAATTTATTAGTTCTCGACACAAAGCATTTATTATAATACAAAAAAACAAACTCAAATATTTCATAAGAATAGATTAATTACTTTAAGAGATAGAACTGCTATCGTGGACTATATACAAACAATACATTCTTCAGAAAATGTAAAATAAAGTTTATATTTGCAATAAAATTTTTAAAGGTATTAAAACTCTCCAGGTTTGTACGTAGTACCTTCCTGAACTTCAACCTGAACAGTTTTTTATCTGGTTTAGAATGACTTGTTGAATCAACATTTCTCGCAGTGTCGATGTACCAAATATATCCCTTCATTTCAGGCCCTATTTCCATTACTAACTTTTGAAGTAGAAGTAATAGACCAGCAAACCGAGAATTAAAAAGTATTATCGCAACTTATATCCTTTATAGAGACATTTTCTTAGAAGATTTTGATCGTAAAGTGTAATAAGTGTTTTTAACGGAATTTATAACTGAATTTGGACGTTCCGTTGATTTTCCTTTAACGTATCACCAACAAATTCTACTCTCTGGATGTCTCTTCCTTTTAACACGCTTTTATAAATTTCACTTGCATGTAACGGAATCTTGGAAATCGATTTTCACCCACTTAAAAAAGTCAGATTAATTCGAAATTTTGCACACCTGTCAAGGACCGATGACAATACAATAATTTCATAATTTTGTTCCATTGTCCTCATCAGGATCGTCAGGAATCACAATAATCAGATTTGGCGACAGTTCTCCATATACCACTTCCAGATTTGGCGACTAATTCCAAATGCCATTTCCAGATTTGGCGATTAAAAGAAAAAGGTGTAACCCTACAGCGAGTGTTTATAATTTAAAGCTATTTATATGCAAGTATAAAATACACTTGTGTGGTTTATAAAAATAAAACAAAAAAAAGTGTTTTGTATGTGAGAAAGTGGAGGGTGGGTGTGTGTTATAAATTTTTTACTATAATATAAACATTTTTCTGAAAATGAAAATAAAAAAAAGGCTCTGATGTGAAAAAAAATAATTTATGTTCTAACTGCCAAATATTTTTTATTTTTATAAAGCAATACTTTTGGAAGTGATAATACGAATTAACATTATAGCAATACGTTTAAAAGGTGATAATACGATTGACACTTAATATTACCATGTTTTTTATATATATATATATATATATATATTAACTCGCTTTCTTTAATGTCTGTGCGAGTGGAATTTTGTAATTGATTTTAAACTGTGTGACTTACCGATGAGCTAGAGATTTGAAATTTGGACCATAGCTGAGAAGTGGATAACAATGCATGAAAATGTTAAAAAAGAAAACAAAAACGAAAAGGAGGAATTTTATACTTTTTAGTCCTTTATAAAAACATGGTACATTAAAATGTTTTTTAATTCAAACTTTTTCTTCTTACCACACATTTTATTTGTTTGACCTGTTCTATAGAGACATAATCTAATATAACGATACGGGACTCTTCCGAGGACCTGTAAAAGGAGAGAATAAATACCCTTCAGACCCGTCAATCAATATCCATTGAAGAGCAAGACTAATTCCAGCAGCCACGTATATATATATATATATAATTCCAGCTTCAAATACCAGACTAAAAGATAAATTGAACAATGAATAAATGATAGTTTAAAAAACTAAAAAAACACGCTTTTATTGTAGATCCAACTAAAAAATGAAAAATAAATTATAGTTTAAAAAAAAACTATAATTTTTTAAGTGAAAACTCTTTAGCGGCGTTGGGCACTTTTGGGTAGGGAAAAATCTTATGGGTTCACGTCACCGACATGCTCTGACTAGCGCATGCGCAGTGCGCTGTTCACTTTAGACACTTTTTGGATGGGTGAAATCTCGTGCGTTCGCGTCACCGACATGCTTACAGCAGTATATCTATAGCTATACAGCTGACGTATAGTGCTGTGTATATCTTATAAGTGAAATTGAATGGATTTAGTGAAAAGTTTAATGTGTATATACTGTGCATTGTTAAAATAGTGTTTTTGTTTGATTATTATTTGAATCGCTTAATTGAAGAATCATTGTGCAGTACAACAGTGAGTACTGAATAAATATACTAATATTTTTAAGATAGAAAAAAATAACAGAAAATTATTTTAAATATTCGCATTTATTTTGGCGTTTGAAAATTTTATATTATTTAAAATTATTTTAAACCTGCGTATTTATTCTGGCGTATGAAAATTTTGTATTATTTATTTTCTAATTTTTAACCTCTGCAATGCATCACGCAATCCAAATTAGTATTTCACATTGGCTTAGACGTTTTCTTACTACCGTGATAAAACAGACATCTAGTTGTTCAATCATAATTTTATCTTGGATTTTGAAATTAAAAATTTTATAAAATCTAATAACAATTCAAGATTAATGTGTTGAAGTTTAAAATACGGTTAAAAATGCAAAGTTATAGTTTATTACCTTATTTCATTAAAATCTTTGGTTTGAAATAATGAAACCGGCTCCGACTTTAATTTCATTAAATATTTTAGTTTATTTAAAAATTTAATATTTCGAAATCATTATTTATTAATTTAAATTTTCAAAAATAAAATATATGCTCTTCTACATTTTGCAAAATGATTATCTATAATTTTATATCATTCGATTTTGTTATTAGAAATTTACGAAAAAATATTGTCAGGGAATTAGAGTTATTTTAACTATCCGTTTTTCATATTTGCTTAGATCCTTAACATTTTCCCCTAATTTCTGCTTTGGCAATGACTATTCACAAATCACAGGCAGGTACTTACGATGCTATTGTCTACGAATATGATCGCAAACATCCTAGAGAATTAGTTTACGTAGCTTTAACAAGATTAACGAGGATTCAAGGTTTATTTTTGGTTACTCAAGAAAATATTAACAGCAGCTGGAAATTTTGGATTGGTAGAACAGGAACATCTCTAAATGCTTCAGAAACAGATAAACATCAGAAAAGATCAACAAGTCATCGAGAGGTTCTAACGTTATAATTGAAAAGGTTACAAAACAATACACTACAAACGGTCACCAAAACTTTTCTATAATTCTTCTCCAACAAGAAAGAATTATCGATATTTTCATTCAATCGTCAAAATTTGCATGCGCAGGGAGCTGACCTAAAAAATGATGTTACCGTAAAAAAGTCAAATGTTCTGCTTTTGTCAGAAATTCGTATGAAAAACGAAGAACCACTTGATATTCCGAATTTCAACTTTGTTGTAAGCTATGAAATACCCGAAAATACAGCTATTTATCACAATACTCAAGATACGTCACACTTCATTACTTCACATATGGACATACATACTAAATTCACTAGAAGCATTTGTGTTAATGTTTCTGATATAGGGAATTCCGAGAATGGGCAATACATATTAATGGTTGCCATTTATATTTCTCCTGGAAAATCTATGAAACAGATACAACAATTTTTATTCGAAAATTGGATGATTTATACAAAAGAAGGTTCTGAAATACTCGATAAAAGATTTGGCGAAAAATATGATAATGTACCGATGATTTTAAGTGGAGACTTCAATATTAACTTTGCAGATGATAAAAATCTACCACTAATTGAATTTCTAAATGAAACTCTTAATTTAAATATGTCCAATGATCGAAAACTCAGTACTACAAAATATAAAACGACGATCGATGCGGTTTTTACGCGATACTTGGATAAATTTGAATCAAACCTTTTCCTTTCTTACTTTAGTTACCATAAGCCTATTGTATCTTTTTTAGAACAAAATGAAATAATTGAAAGTAAAAAAGTCTAAGTTTTGTTGAAATTAATGATGACAATGATGCAAACAATTAAAAAAATTTTAAAAATCAAATTCTAGAAATTTAAGTAAATACAAATACTATCCATAAATAATGTGATTGCATATTAATTGTTATTTCAATTTAATTGTACTTATATTTTGTCAGGATCTTGTACAGCCCGTTATATATTTGAATAATAAAAAACCACATAAACATGCATTTAGTTGTTGCTCGGAGTGTCAATAGATGTGAAAACCAGATTGATGTTGATAATTTTAATTCAAACATTATGAAATTTCAAATTTTAATACTAAAAGCTCTAAGTTTTCACTTCTATCGGCAGTCTCTATAACTACCATTTTTTTTTTCTTTTTGTCCTCATTGATCTTGTTTTTGCCATGATAACTTTAGTTTAACAAAAATAACTTTATTTCTATATAAAACTAAAAATAAAAAAGATGTAAAGAGCTCTAATTTTTTTAACGCAACTGATAAAACGATAACAACTCGTTTAGATGAAAACAAACATTGCAGTCAGTTGACTGTAGGCTATTTAAAAGTGAAATATATCTATTAAAACATATATAATTGAAATAAAATTTACTAAACATAAAAATAATTCGTTAAAATATTTTAAAGCCGTATAAAATCGTAATTTGTGGGTAAAAATCAACCGAAAACTCACACTTCCGGTTTCGGAATTAAAATTCTGGTTTCCAGAGATTTGGGCTTACTATCCCAAACAAAAATAGTTGTAACTTTTTGTCTTATTGACATAGAGTTAAAAGTAAGATATTTTTAGAAAGGCAACACAAATAGACTAAAAAATAAATTTCAATTGTTTTTTTTAGATTAAAAGGATGATTTTAAAACAGTCAGATTCCTTAATACATACAATAAAAAAATATTAGCTAAACATGATTTAAATTGTATATAAAATACTTCTGCGTTTTTACTTAGAATTCATTGTAAAAAGATGCGATTTCGTGTACTAAAATATAATTATAGTATACTCTCTTTAAAATTTTATATTAATGTATCAAAATAACAATAACATTTTTATTTTATTTTGTTATAATAAATTATATTATTATAAAGGGGGAGTATTCTAGAATAACCGAAACCATTGCAAGAAATTTTCTAACTTAAAACATAAGCGGGAAACAAAGCTCTAAAGAAGTTTTTTTTTTTAAGTGTATGTGTCAAAACGCTTAAATTATGAAGAAGATTTAACTATGTTTCCAACAATTCACATTTAGTTTAAGATAACTTGGGAAGGTTAAGGGGTCTCAAACTTCTTTACATTTCATTGATTCTCAATACTTGAAGGTTTTGCTTTACGTTAAAATCTTAATTCTTAGATGAAAAAAACTTACACAGATCAAATTCAAATTGGAACATTGTGTACCCTAAGATGTTATAAGAATTTTTTATCTTTAAACTTTCAACTATAAGTTTCAATATTTACTTAAGACTTTAAGAAAGTTTTCCAACTAGTTTTTACGCAATTTTTATGATTTTTAGGCATATTTTTTAACTCACAGAAGATAAAAGAAGCAAAATATCTTGAGTTTTGTCTAAGTTTTAAGTCAAAGTTGTCTTTGTTTTTCATTTTAAAAAACCTTAAACTCTTCTTTTTCCTTTACTTGCTGCTCTTCGAATTTAAAATTACTTAAATAATCATACCCAATCCTTCAGTGGGTGGATAAAATTAGTACCAAGCTTGCTTGGGAACTTAACACTGAAGGTTTCGCGCCAGACTGACCATCTGAACGAAACATCTGCTCATGCCCTACAAGGCCTAATGTCACGTATACTAAGATGGGAACAGTAGGCCTTGACCCTCATAGGCTGTTTCGACACTGAGTTAAATTTAAATAATCAAATATCTTTTAAATCCGTAAAGCTACTTTTCCATCATAAAAGAAAATTTCTCTGAAATATATATATACAATTGCTAAAATCAACCAAATCAAGTATTATAGTAGATCTTTGAAAACGACGGAAATCTCGGAAATATTTTCCTTGGCTGTCCTTCAGCCTTCCCTGCATGTAAACGGAATAGAGAGGTAAATCAATCATGTAATTTTATCTTTTCTAATAATTGTACATTTTTAAAATAATACAATTTCAGAATTTAAAGGACAAAATGAATTCTATGGATTATCCCCTATCTTTTGGTACCTTTGGTGTGTTTCTGCGTACAGTCGTTTGTAAGATGATAAGCTCACCTAGATACATAGATATGTTTATGTCCTCACAAATTTTAATATTGTAACTATACGTACACACACACACACGTGTGTGTGTGTGTGTGTGTGCGTGCGTGTGTGTGTGTGTGTGTGTGTGTGTGTGTGTGTGTGCGTGCGTGTGTGTGTGTGTGTGTGTGTGTGTGTGTGTGTTAGGTTCGTTGAGAGTCACTACGTAGTCAAGATATTTAACTAAGTTCTCTATTTTGTTCTTTTTAATTATTTTATTGTTAGACAAAGTTTCAATAAGAAAAAAACCTTCCCCTTTGTTTTACTTTAGTTATTTATTTTTATGATCACATTTCTGGGAGAAGTTAGGAATTTATTTAAAATTTGCTTTAGAGATTTTTCAGCCCCCTCTTTTTATTTCAAATTACAAATATTTTTAGAATATATTTCGTATAAAAATGCTCAGCTAAACGCATATAAACTGATTTCTGAGTAATTTACTTTATTCCTTAAGCGTCTTCTATTTTATATCTTACAATTCTGACATTTCTTTAGGGCTATAAAAACCAATAAATAAGCAAGACTATTAACATATTTTCATCATTTACAATCTAGTAAAATTTATTAAGAATTTAGTATTTTAAATGTCCCAGTTTTTTTTTTTTAAATAAATACTAGACGTTAAAAAGTCAGCGGTAACATCTTTTCCTTTTTTATATTATTTTGAAGAAAAAATAAGAAAATAACTAAATTTCATCAAATGAAATTTCGAAGATAAGAGATTTCATTTTTTACAATCTCGATTAATTTGAATTATAAGCTGAAAAAAATGAGAAAGAGAACTCGTAAAAAGATACATTTTTAATAAATTCATTTGATATTCTTCTCTGTTAAAGGTTTTCTTTGTCGTATATTCAAGAACGCTTTGATAAAATATTATTGAAAATCGAATTCGACTTTATTCTCTTTGCTTCTTCAGAACTGTGGAACGTGTAAAAAATCTGCATTTACTTTGCAGTCCATTAATAAAATCCTTTTTCATCGTTTAAAAGATTTTTATATCTAAAAATACGTAAATTAAAAAGATCTTCTTAATAGAAACAAAAGGAATAATTAAATATAAGAATTCAGTATTTATTAAATTTTTTGTGAACAATTTGATGTCGCTTCTATGAAATCAGATTTCTAAATAAAGAATAATTATTTTCAAATGTAAGCATTTTCTCCTAATCAGAGTTAAATTCGGTAGTGTTTTTATAAAATCTTTGAAATATAAATCATTTTTTTATTATTATTTATATAAAAAGGAAGTTTAATGTCTTATAACAACAAAAAAGATAACTATTTTTTGTAAGACTATTTTGGATATTTTCTATAATTTAATAACATAAATGTATTAAAAGGAAATCTGTACTCATTTATATTATTTCATGTGATGGTAATGAAAGGAACATTAGCTATATATACATATTTAATCATTAATACTTTGTTAAACGCCTTTAATTCGAAATAATTAATGTAGAAATAAAGCAAGACGACATAGGTGCTCCAGAAAAAAAGTTTTAAACTGAAAGCCCCCTTTTAACGTAAAATATGTTATTAAAAATCCTAAATGTTGTATCAAAGTATTTTTTAGTAAGTAAGTTGTATGTTTTAATTAACTTTAAGTAATTGGGGGGGGGAGTAATATTTAGTATATATACTCTCTACTGTTTTCCAAAATTCTACCAAAAAATCAACATATTTATGTAGACAAATATATAACTAGTTTTAAAATAATTTTTTTTTCCAAAACAATATAAATATTAATTAACTGAAATGAATATTGGCTATAATAAGCTAACAAACCCGCTTAATTAGAGACCGTTAATTTGTTTACATAAATTACTACTAAATTTAATATAATTTTCCTTAAGAAATAAATTAATAAAAGCATTATCATTGTGAAACTTTATGCAACAATTTTAAAAAAAACATCTTATTTTTTTAATAATAAGTTAATATAATTTTTATTTAGTTAAACAAACCCTCAAAAGCAGGGTCATGTATAGAGTAAATATATTTTTCTTTTAAATTACAAAAATCTTTACTTAACTTAAAAATAGCTTTTTTTCCTCTGAAATTTTCAATAATATTTCATTAAAGAAATCGTAATAATTTTTCAGAAGCAGTAATGTATGCGTTTTAGATACAGAAGTTATTCTACTGAATTTAATAGGATTCTTATGAAATTTAGAGATTAAAAATTATAGGAAAACTTAATGTAAACCTATTTTTGTATAACTAATCCAAGATGCAAAAACTTATTTCTCTACTTCATAATTCAGATTTATGAAAAGGTTATGAATTTTTAATCGGGCTCAAAAATGGATTAGATTTAACCGCGCTTGTAGAGTAATCGATCTTCTCATGTGTAAAATAGTTTTGTTTTTGGATAAATTTCAGATTTTACAATAAACAAAACGAAAAAAAAATTGGGGGTTACTCGATTAAATTATTTAGAAAAATTGAAATCCAAAACAAAAGAAGAAAGAAAAAGCAATAAAGAATATATATTTGTAAAGTAATACCGAAAATAAGTAAACAGTCGGATTCACGGGGTCTATTTTGACCAATGACATTCAGTCAGTAATCGTAACTCGTGATTGACTAACAGTTAAAAAAATGGCCGTGAAAGGCCATTTTTGGTCATGAACTTTAAGCCATTGGCTTGTTTTTTCTTAACCTTGGTCTAACTTCGGGTTTCATAGTCCGATCCAGTAAATGTTAAAACAGCCTTAAAGGTCACTTTACCACAGATTAAGCATTACAATGTGAGAATGAATGATTAAATAAATGAATCAGATATGAAAATAAACATGAAATTTATTCATCTGGATGACCTCACAGAATTAGGCCTTTAAGTCATTTTGTAAAGGAGGTTTAATTATTATACAGCATCAAGTGCAATATCGAGTTTTAGTTGACATTGTTTGCCCTTAAGCAAGCACAGAAGATATAATTAATAATTCATATACAAACACTCGAAAAACTTGTCAATATTATCTCCGCAGGTCATATTAATAGTAAAAATAAAAAACAATTTATTTTCACAGTCATTCCCATTTCAACGAGAGTTTTGTGGACAAAAAAGGCATGAATATGCAAAGAAAATAATTGTATTAAATCTGACTTGGGATATGAATAAAGTAGAGCTATTCTTACATTACTAAAAAATATTATTCTGAAACTATACTTTTGTTAATCTTCCATAATAATGAGAATAATTTATAACGTATTAAATTTACTTAGCGAAAAGTAAAAATATCTTGAAACGGAAATTTATATGCAGTGCAATTAATTTTTTATACGTTGTACTCGTACTAAATTATTCATATTAGCAAATGTTTTTATATCCTCAATTAAACTTCAAATTTCGAAGATTTTTTTAGCGTTATAATACAAAAGAAAACTCAAAAAGAAATACTAATTTAGAATACATAAACGAATATGTTCTAAACACAAAATATGCTCTAACTTTTTTTATTATTTTAAGATAAAATTTAGTATTATTTGTATTTCTTCTAAAAGAAATTCAACTTTTGCATTAAATATTCTGTACTTCCTAAGAAAAAAAATAAATTTAAGTTGAAAAAAAAATCAGGAATTACTTTTTGATTTTATATTAGTAAACAAAAATATAGATTTATTAGTTTATTTACAATCTATGCATCTGTAATAAACTTTTTGACTTTCGTTTAATTTACATATGGGTGTTTAAATATTGGAATGTTTGATTATTATAGTGGTGAGTATTTTTCTAAAAATATTTTTTTATCAAACATTAAGTATAAAACTGATAAATATTTTTAAATTAGAAAACGTACTTTGCTTTTACACGCATTGAACATGGCCGCATCCTGAACAACATGACATCAATAAATTTTTAGAAAATTTTGGTATGATATTGTTAAACATTCTAAATTTTTTCGACGAAAAAAATATAATATTTAATCAAAAACATATGTTTTCTTAGAACTTTATTTTGTTTTTTACAGATATTTCCTAGTCTCTTCATAAAAACTCTAAAAAGATTTTATAAATTAATTCTTTCATTCGCTCATATACACATGAAAATTAAATATATTAAGTGAACAGAGGTAGGAAACTTCAAATATATGAATCTGCTCGAACATTTGACAATACACAGATGATATGAACAATCCTCAAACATTAGTAGATACACAGATTTGTCTCGACAATAGGAAAACTGATTCTAAAAACATTTAATATGATTGAATCGAAATGAAATGAAAAGATACTTGAAAATGAATCTATGTGAAGATTTCATTACAAACTTTTCAAAAATACCAATTCATTATATGCAAGTATATTTGTGTTTAATCACCTTGTCTTTAATATACCCTATTTTATGTAAACTGTCCAAATCCAATAATTAAAAATAAATATTATATTTACTTAATATATTTTGTACATTATAAAAAACGCTGATTATATAATTTTGAAACTTTAATTAGTAGAATTTATCAATAGGTTGTAGAACTAAAGAACCAACATATTTTCATCATTTTAATATCAGATGAAATGGAATATCTATCACAAGACTCAATAAACGATAAGATAATGCAAATTTTAATATCTATGTATAGAACACCTATGTAATATCTCTCTATATGTCGAAGTCTGTAGTAAACTATGCATATCTCAAACACTGTTTCATAATTAAACATATTAAAACGCATTCTCCGAAGATATTAAGGGGTCCAATTACCATCTAACAGTTAATTCCTTTATGGTATATTAACTTATTCCCAGATAACTAAATATTTATATAATAAGCTACCCGCCCTTTGAGACGTAGAATTCGCACTTTCTGCCCATTTAAAAAACACAGGATAACAAAGTACGTATGCAACCAATGCTTTTTTTAACATCTGCCAAGGGCACAAACGCTCATTTTTAACACCCTCCTATTTTTAAATGAAATTTGTACTAAGCCTTTTGTGGGCCATTTATTTTTCATTTGAATTTCTCCCAATTTTTTTATGTTTTATAAACAATAAAATTTAAGGAAATATACTTCATTTTGCCGAATCTTATGTTTACATTTACACTTTAGAGGTGGGAAGAATACTTCCCAATTAACCATTCACCGTAATAAAGAAAATTAAATTTAATGGGGTTTATTTGCCGTGGAAAGATGAAAAGCACGTTGCAATAAACAGAGGTATTCCCTTTCAGCACATGTTAAGCGAACCCTCTTGTATTGTCCTTTTCTGCTACTTATTCTATATCTTCTATCGTTGGAAATCATCTCTGGCATATGATTTCCCACACTGGCTAAGCACACATCATGTGGAACTGCTCACTTATTTGCTTGGAAGCTAACAGGACGTCCTTTCCTTTTTCTTGAGGAATATCAGCCTATTAGCTGACGAGATAATGCTATACGGAATGTTAGCTGGTCTAAACTGTTTTTGTACACTTGCCACAGTATGCAACTATTTATAATGTCAAGTTTAATAAGAAAGTAAAAGTTTAGTATGGGAATTAATCTTTCCATCGTTATAATAGCAAATCCAATATATTATAATGGGTTTTGAGCTTCCCATAGATATATTTTGTAAGATCATGTAGATGGGAAGTAATCTTCCCAAGGCCCACGAAAAAGTTAATATACATTTTGTGAAGTAAATGAAAAAGAAATACAATTACTTGTTTTTAATTCGTAGTCTATGGGTCGAATGATTAGATACAGATTAACGCCTGTAGTAGTTATTTACCATGGCATTGGCAGCGTTAAATGAGGCCGAGATAGTCTATAAGTTATGGTCCCGAGCTCGTGTTCGGCTTGCCATGAGTTCGAACCCTAGTACCGCAGAAGACCGCCATGTAGAACGGCTGATACCTGATAAACCTGTCGAGGCTCTTAGTCCTCTTGTCTTCACTAGACCCTGGCTCAATATTACGAGGTTCATCGCCAATAGCCTTCGTGTTGCCTTATAGGGGGACGTTGATAAATATATACTCAAGCCAGGGTTAAATTTATATTTTTATGTAGTTTAATGTTTTCTGCTACTCATTTTTATGTATTCGCCACTAATTTCTCCTGAAGCTCGTCTGTTTTTGATTCGTCCTTACCTGCTGTTCTTGTTCCGACCCACGATTCCAACATGAGAACTTTTACTTTGCGTGAACTTTTGCAGCATTTAAGTAAGGGCTAGATGATCAATGGAGTATACTCAGTGTCCTGTGAAACATCATCATTTTTTATGTATCTGTTATTCATTTTCAATAAGTTGTATGGTATTATATTATACTTACTTACTTGTGGAAGTTTGCACTTTCTTCTTACTAATACAGTGCTTCTCAAACTTTCAATATTTGCGACCCAAAATTCAATCATAACTTTAATCGCGCCCCCCTTCCTTACAATAAAAATGCATTGAATACAATAATATTATACTTTGATGCTAAAGCTACAACATGGCTTTAACCTATTAAGTGCCACTGGCGTATATAAACGTCTCCCACACCCAAAGCGTTGATTGTCCCGGACGTATATATACGTCTTTCTGAAGTACGATCTTAAATTATAATTCCAAAGGCTTTTTAAGACAGTAAAAGGGCCTTGACAGTATTTGTGACGGATTTACTTATTTCAGAGGATATGCTTTTTCATTCCTTTTCTTCCCCCCTCCCCTCATTATATGACATACGCGTGCCTACGTGGAAAACGGTGGCAGTGGGGAGCGAAGCGAGTAACTTTTAATTGGCAGTTAAGGGATTAGTTATAAACCGTACAAATTATGAAATTAAGTGTTAATTTTTGAATATAATTTTATAAATGACAAGCCCATGGGGGGTCACTGGTAATAATTAAACTTGTTTTTGTAGTATTGTTAAATTAATTATAAAATATACATTGTGCAGTACTGATAGAGTTATAAGTTTATTATATGAGTGTAAATGTATATTTTATTTTTTATTACGTCAGAATGTATTTTGTTTGTTTACTTTCAGTAATTTAATATTTTTTTAAATAAACTTTTGCTTACGATTTTTTAATATGCTCGTGCCCCCCTCGCAGAGTTATCATGTCCTACTATAAGGGCGCGCCCCACAGTCTGAGAAACGCTGTACTAATCACTATCTTATGTAACTTTATGTAATATGCTCCAAGACGTTTTATCATTATTAAAGTTCTCACTCTATATAGTAGATCAGGTTGTGTTAATAAACGGAAATCTTAATGTTATTTTGAAATTTATTTTTATAATATAGATCAGGTACTTGCAATTAAACAAAAAATTAATAATAATTAGAATTTGCAAAGGAAACTACAATTAATGGTAAAACACACTCGATAGTTACACTTAGGAATATTAATTTTTCCTAACAATATTCATTGACAACTCTCGGTTTTTGTGAACGTTCAAAAAATCACGAAATTTCAATTTGGAATGGATTTGTTTACACTTATCCAACACCGAAGTCATGATTTTAGCAATCTTAATCCAAACTTTCTTATACGTATATGCGAATTTGTAGTATGTTGTTAATAAAGTAAATTTTAAAAGGATAGAGTCCCAGTTTTCCTTTTAAAAAGTACAGCTCCGGAGCCGATAGGATAGACAAAATAGGTTAAACAGGATACTTTCTTAAATTATTCAAATAATTTCGTTTAAAATTCCATTTACAAATTATCGCAACGAATTCAAATTAATTTAAATAAAAAATTCAAATTTCCAAAAGAGACGCTGAATTCTTCCTTTTCTTTAAAGTAATCAAGTTACATTTGACGTTCTAGAAAAAGAACAAAAATGTAAAGTCAAGATTTTAACCATAAAATATTCACAAGCTAATTTGGTTTTAATACTTTCAGATAGCTTCGCATGTTTAAATCATTCCATCTAAATTGAATTTCTTATTCTCAAAAGGAAATATAGTGTTTTGTTTTCTTTTGTTGCTCTTAAATTTTAAATACTTCCCGCTTATAAGGGACAAAAAGGAAACGGATAAATAAGGTTAAAGATTTCTTTTTAAAGAAATCAATGAAAAGTTGTGAAAACATTTTTTATAAATTATTTATTGAGTGCTTTTTCAATATTGTTTGTATTTGAAAGTTTATACAGAAAAATATTAAACACTGATGAATATTCCGTTTTCCAATGTTTTTAATTAGCTTGCAACTTAATGTGATTAACTCTATATTTATGACTTTCAAAAAGAAAAATGTGACAATTGAACTTATTCGAATTACATACCATAAATCAGAAGACGTAATGGAAAAAAACCTTGATTTTATTTTAGAACTTTGTAAATATTTTAGATGTTAATAAAGATTCTCCACTTGAAATATGTCTTTATATTGCATATCTTCTTTCGTATCGTATACGTCTTTAGTACTCTCATGCTTTTTGTTTAACTA